>PVJA010027915.1:0-28070 GCA_004027025.1 Myocastor coypus
AAAAAAAAAAAAGAGCATGGTCTCAAGGTGCATCCATTTAGCTATAAATGTCTCAAGTGCACCCATTCATGTAGCTCCCTATGGAAAATTGGAGTAGGTGGTCTTTATCTCAATTTGATAAAAACCATCTGTGACACACCAACAGGCAATATCATTCTAAATGGACAAAAACTGAAAACATTCACTCTAAAATCAGGAGTAAGAGAAGAATGTCCATAACCACCACTCCTTTTCCAATACAGTTCTGGAAACATTAGCCCGAGGAGTTATTATTTTTTTATGTATTTTGTATAGGGTTTCCAGGGTCTTGCTACACAGATCAGACTCATAGTGATTCTCCTATTTTCAGCCTCCCAAGGGCTGGATTACAGGCTTGTGCTACCATGCCCAGTCTCATTTGCTGTCTCAGTGCACCCCAGGGGTAGGGCTGGCATGGCACACTAGGGATCAAACACTGGTCCCTGCATCTGCCTAAGCAAGTGCCTTAATCAGCTGAGCTATCTGGCTGGCCCTAGCCAGAGCAATTAGACAAGAGAAAAAAGATAGAAGGAGTAAGATAGGAAAGAAAGAAGTTAAGTTATCATTATTTGTGGATCACACAGTGCTCTAAATAAAAGACCCTAAAACTTCATGAGGAAAATAACATAAAACTTCATGAAAAAAGTGCAGATTTAATAACCAAGTTCAGTAGCATAGCTTCATACAAAATCAACATTCAAAAGTCAGTAGCATTCCAATATACAAATAGACTCACTGAGAGAAATTAGGGAAACAACCCCTATGGTGGGTTCCCTAATGGTCAGCTTGTCTCACCCAGCTGAAGGGAGTGGGAAGGCCAGATGTGGAGGGCCCACGTGAGTGCTGTTGCCAGCAGCATGGAAGGAGGACAAGAGGGGAAGGTGTGCTGAGGCTGGAGAAGCTTCTTGGGTTGGATTTTTTTCTTTTGGTACTCGGGATCGAATGCAGGACCCTGTATTTGCCAAGCAGGCACTTAGGCTGCTCAGCTATCTCCCCAGCCCTGCACTGGTTTTTCTGATATGAACTCAGCTATGATCATTAGAGGAGCTCAGGTCCTTGCTGCCACTGAGGATGACTGTGGTTCTGTTTGGGGGGGTCTTTGGTCTTTACCTTAAGCTCCAGTCCAGGTCCCTCAGCTAGTGACATGGGTCCTTCATCCCACTGGTGCAGACTTCCTAGCTTCCAGCTTCCACCACTGATACAGATCCTTGATACGAGCCTGTATGAAACATTGTCATGGGCTCTAGGCCTCCAGCCTGACTAATGGAAGATGCCTCAACTGGACTCACGCAGGACACTGGGGTGGGAGCCAGGCCCTTGGCTGAAGTCTTTGGGTCTCTACTGTGTGGACAAATCTCTTGTGTGCCTTTACATTCGACTTTTTTTAGGTGAATATTATAAAATAACCCTATAAGTTATGTGACCTGTATTCTGTATATTCTATATATTACCTTGAAAATTTAGGAATCAATCTAACAAAGGAAATAAAAGATCTCTACACTGAAAGCCATAGCATTCTTAAAAAAAAAAAAAAAAGAAAGATTGAAGAGGCTATCAGAAAATGAAAAAATATTCCTTGCCCTTGGGTAGGAAGAGTCAACATAGTGAAAATGGCCCTACTTTCAAAATTTGTTACATACATTTAATACAATCCAAATAAAAAATAAAAATTAACATACCTTACATAAACTAGAGAAAACACTCCCAAATTTCATTTGGAGCCAGAAGAGAGGTAGAGTAGCAAAAACTAAGGCAATAAAGGCAAAGAAGGGGGTGTCACCACCCCTGACCTGAAATTAGACTACAAAACAACAATGATAAAAATGGCATGATACTGAAGAAAAGCCCTAAAGATCAGTAGAACAGATTAGAAGGTGCAGAAAAAAATCTAAACATGCTCAGCCACCATATCTTTGACAAGGGACCAAAATATTCACTAGAAGACAGTCTCTTTAGTAAATGGTGCTGGAAAAACTGGCTCTCCACATGCTGAAGACTAAAACTAGAATCATGTCTCTCACCATGCACTAAACTGAAATCAAAATGGTTCAAAGATCTAAATACTATAGCAGAAAATACAATCGATAAATACCTACCTAACTCTTGTGATTAAGTTTTACAGCAGTAATTGTGAGTCTTCTGTTATTTTCAAGGTTGTTTTAGCTGTGCTGGATCCCTTGCATTCTCATGACTTAGGATCAGTTGTGCTAGTTTTTGTAATAAAAATAGCAGGCAGTTCTGAGAGATTGTATCAGATCTGTGGAACAGTTTGGGTAGTATTACCATTTAACGGTATTGTTTTCCACCCTTGATTTAATTACCAAATTCAGGAGCACAGCTCCATATAAAATCAACATTCAAAAGTCAATAGCATTCCAGTACACAAATAGACTCACTGAGAGAAATTAGGGAAACAACTCCTAAGCACAAAATGTCTTTCCATCTATTTGGGACTTCTTTAATTTCTTTCAGTGCTATTTGTTTTCAGTATGCCTTCTTTTGTTAAGTTTATCCTAACTTCTCATTGGTTTTTGTTGTTGTCATTATTGTATGTGTACTTTGTTTTTTGCTCTACTGGGGATTGAACCCAAGGCATTGCATGTGCAAGGAAAAGGTACATCTGTAACTTCTGTCTTGTCTTGTCTTGTCTTGTCTTGTCTTGTCTTGTCTTGTCTTGTCTTGTCTTGTCTGCCTGCCTGCCTGCCTACCTACCTACCTACCTACCTACCTATCTACCTGTGGGACGGAGTCTCACTAAGTTGCCCAGCCACTCCTTGAACCTACAGTCCTCCTGCCTCAAGGTATTGAGTGCTGGTATGACAGGTGTGAGGTCATAATTTTTGACTTGCTTTCTTAATTTATTTTCAGTTTGCTTGTCTCAGTTGTATAGAACTTATACATCTTGTATAGCAAAATCTTGCTGAGCTCATTTGTTAGTTCTGATAGTTTTTTGGTATGATCTTTAAAATACAGTATCATGCCATTTATATATATATATATATATATATATATATATATATATATATATATATATATATATTTTTTTTTTTTTTTTTTTTTTTTTTTTTTTTTTTTTTTTTTTTTTTTTTTTTTTTATGGCCAGCTCAGCCTGCCCTGGGGGCAGGGCTAATGAAACGTAGTGCTGGGCATTGAACCTCGGTCCCTGCAGTTGCCTAAGCTTGCCTAAGCAGGCGCTTTAGACCACTGAGCCATCTCACTGGCCCCTATCATGCTATTTGTAAATAGAGATGTTTCAGTTCTTCCTCTCAAAACTGAATACTGTCTGTCCATCCGTCTATCTATCCCTCTATCTATCTGTATTCTTGGCTGATTTTCCCTGGCTTGAGCCTCCAGCCCAGTGCTGAGTAGAAATAGGACAAGTGGGCATCATTGCCATATTTCTCATCTTAGGTGGGGAAAGCATTCAGTTTTTCGCCATGGGTAGCAGTTAACTGGGTATTATCAGATTAGCAAAGTTTTCTTCCATTCCTGGTCTGTTGAGTTGTCTTTGTTTAATTTTAGGGAAGAGTCTACAGGGTGTTCAGGGTCTCACTACTAGATTGGGCTCCTAGTGATCTGCCTGTTTATAGCCTCCCAAGAGCTGGGATTCCAGGCTCTTGCCACCACACCCAGTGTTAATTGCTGTCTCAGGACGCTCCAGGGGCGGGGCCAGCACAGCAGGCCCTGGGATCAAACTGGCCTCTCAGTTGAGTGTTTTTGTTGTGAAGAGATGTTGAGTGTTGTCACATGCTTTTTCTGTGTCTGATCAGATAAGAGGATTATATTGCTTTTACTTTTTATTTGTATATATCTGTTTTGCTCTATAGCAGTCAGTTCCACCTTGTTTTACATTTGTTATTTGATCTTTCTCTTAAAATGCTATGTGGGAAAGGGGAAATATAAAATCTTTTGTGTGTATTTCAGGGTGAGGAACAGATATTAAATCTATTTCTCAATTCTTTAAATCTCAACATAACAGACAAAAATCATCATAGCTTCCGGTTGAAGAGACTGCCTAAGGTTTTTATTTTATTTAATCTATGGATTTCAATTAGAAACAGCTGTCATCCAATACATCACCCAATGTGAGGCCATAGCCCCGACTTAGCCTGCAGCAGACACTGATCTGAAACTAAGGAGTCTTCTCTCCCTAAAATTCAGCGGTGCTCACTAACACAGCACAGAGGTCTTTCCAGCCTCTGCCTCCCTGGCCTCTGAGCTCAGGGCGCTAGACTCTTGCTACTGAAAACTTTCCAAGGAGACTTAATAAATCATGGCTTTTACTGACTCAAGCATCAAAGGAGAAAATAAGATTTAAGTTTGATGGTGTAGGCTTTAGCCTTTTAAAGAAACAATAAATTTTTTCTTCTTAAAATGGACAACTGGAAAATAGAGTTAAACGGTAAAAAGAAGGGAAATAGACTTACCCACAGTCCTAGCCTCCTTGTGTTGGTCATCTTCACGGAGTTTTCGCCTGTGTCTTCTGCGTTACTTTACGATCAGGTTGCATTTATAATTTTATGACCTGCTTTGGCTCTCCCTTCAATATTATAAGATAAACATATTTACGGCTGCAGTAAATTCTGGGTAAATACTAGACGTAATGACAATATATAGTGGAATTTCCTTAACCATTACTCTGTTGATGGACATGCAAATGGTCTATAATGTTTGCTTTCAAGAAAATACTGCTATTAACATGCTTTTTCTGGGACTGAGGTTAAAACATGGCCTGTGTCGATGTTTGTATTTAAAAGCTATACTCTGTAGACTCAGAATCAGGGGACCCCCTAGCGATTCTGGTTGTTCACTTAAAATCTGTGTGCCTTAATCTGTCATCTGTGAAGTTAACCAGACAAATCCCCTCACAAAAACAGCAATTACCACAGAAATTGACTATAATGAAAATATTTCTAAGCCTGGGATAATGACCCATATTAACAGTGAGCTGTTGATTTCATTAGAAGGAAATCTACTACTGTGAATAACTCACTACAATGAAGGCCTTCTTCCCAGGCCGAGCCTGCCGCGCTGGCCGGAGCACAAATCCCCTCTTGATGCGAGAAGCCATGACCAGTAGGGGAAGTGAGAACTGTAACTTGTGACCTCAAAGACACTTGGGGTTTTCTTTGGAGATGCAAAGAAAATATGACAATTGTTCAGATTCAATAAGTCTGTCTTTGCATTTTCAAATTTAAAAAACATAGAAACATGATCCATTATGACAGCTCCTTAACGCTTTATTATTTTGTTTTCTTCGAAAGTTTCCACACACTTTCAAGAGAGCCCTTTAGTATAATAGTTCTGTTACTAAGAAATTTCTAATTAGAGAAAAAAGTATAAGCAGCTTTGTTCATTCATCCTAGTGGGCACTACCTTGAACTTAGTGTCCAATGGCCACTATGGTATAAAGTGCTGCAGTTGTCACCACAGAGCCATCTTGGAGCATCCACCTAATCCTGCACCTCCTCACAGATAGAGGCAGGGCTGGTTCAGGGTAATAGGGAACCTGAGAGCCCCATGACTGAGTGGATGGTGTCCAGAAGTAGATCTGGGTTCCTGAGACAGCCATTTTGTCACTATCTCTGTCCCTCTGGAGTTGAATCCTCTGCTGCTTTCTACTCAGTCAAAACCTTCGGCAGTTCCCACCAGGGCTGTCTGCTGGTATTGCATAACCATCTTTTACCTTTCTCCCAGCAAAGCACAAATGAGTTCTAAGTTTAGTGTTATGCAACAGTCTAATAAATTTGTCTTGTGAATCATCAAGTTGAAATGAAAATTCAGCCATTTTAATTAATTGCTTCATTGGATATGACCTTTTATACTCTCACAGTCATTTTTTCTGGTCGTTTAAAAGAAAGAAAGTACTTTGAGGTACTTTTACCTTTCTGGTAATCTGAACAAGAAGGTGGTAACACCTATATCTAATGAGTTTTTGATTCAGCACTACGAGCTATACTTCCCAGAAATCCAAGAGGAATCCCATAATACTGATATTCTAGAACTTTCTTTCAGGTTTACCCATTCTAAGGTTTTAGGAATGGGGGTGCCAAGGTAAAAAATGAACTCTCAGGATTCAGTCTGTTTAAAGCTGTGAAATGCTCCTACCTAATTAATCAATTCACAGACTGTTTTAAAAGTAATAAATGCACCTATAGTATTTTCAGGGAGGTAGGCAAGACAACTCCTGTCTAGGTAAGAGGTTTTATATTTGCTTTATCAGACTTTTAGACAGTTTTCAGTTTACAGAAAAATTGAATAAAAAGTTCAGAGTTCCCACGTTGTCCCCACCTCTTCAACTTGTACAAGATTTTGAAAGGAATGTCCAGGCTGCCCCCTTCACCCCAGGGGCAGACAGGAGTATAACTTCAAGGGCTTCTACCTTTTTCATAGAAACATTGCTATTGTTAGCATTTCTCACTCAGTACTGGACTCCAGCCTTTAAGTAGCGAGACCTCTGGCCTCAGGCACCCAGCACAGTACAGTGAGCCCCTTCTCCACTGGGACAAAACCTTCTGTAGCTCAGACCCTGACCTTCTGGTTTCCAGTCTACCCTGGTCTGGAGGAAACTACACAGAACCAGAAACAGTCAGGGCTGTAACTGGGGTAGGAGGTGGGGGTGGCCTTCAACTGAGACATGACTGTCATCACGGAGAAGGTGAAGCAAAAGCTAAAGTAGAAGCAGAGGGAAGAAGTTTCATCTTGATCTGGTGCTCATTTGGGTAAGCCTGAAGCATATGTCTTTCTTAGTCAGCGGTAGAACACTAGGCTGTGAGTTTCTAGAACATTTCCTACAAAAGAAGACTGAATTTAGACACCATCATAAGGAATGGAAATGTCAAGGGGTGGACCCTGCATGATGAATAACAACTGGTGTCACTTGCTTCCAGGTCCCATATTTAATGCCTCTGTGCATTCAGACACACCATCGGTCACCCGGGGAGATCTGATCAAATTGGTCTGTAATATCACCGTCGAAGGAGCCCTGGATCCAGGTAACTCCCTCCATTCTTTCCCCTCTCCCATATTTTTGAAAATATTTTTATATCATCCCTCCTGTGTCACCCAGCTGTGGAACACCAAGGACAAGCTTGTCTGTCTCTAGTCCTTGGCTTGATACTGCCTTGACTGAATAACATCTGTTGGATGATCTAGAAACACATCCAGTAGTTAAGTTTCCATTCCAGGACATTCAGTGGATCCCTCCTCCAGTACTGATTTGAAATACACTGATAGGACTTACTCCCTGTCTGTGTCATTCATTCATTCATTCATTCATTCATTCATTCATTCAGATATCATGGAGATCCTTCCGTGTATACCTGTTGCTGTAAATACTGGGGCACAGAGGAATGAACAAAGTTCTAACTCTGTCCTCATGGAGTTTGCAACCCAGTTAAGGACACAGGCAAGAAGACAGCAATTAACGTTAGGAGGAAAGGCAGTACAGAGTGAGGGAATTTTAGCAAGTGACCAGGAGTACAATTATAAAATTTTTAAGAAATTTTTTCTTTATAGAAAAGATTAATATTTCTAATAGCACATGTAAGAACAGTAGGACCATCACACCTGCTTGCCCCCACTCAGTGATGAGGTGCTGTCTCTCTCTCGTTCTTGATCCTGAAGTCCTGACGGATTTACTACATATAAGCGCTCTTTTGTTTATTGGGACTGTACCCACCTCTAGCTTTTCCCAAAGAGACCATGAAGAACCTGACTCTCTCAGGGCTACCTTTTGTCCTCTGCTTATTTTGACCCAGGACACTGTCCGGACTCACCTGTAGCAGGCAGACTCAGGCTCCATATAGATCTGCACCTTGAAAAGGACACACTGTGTAGAGTCTCCTTGGTCTGTATGGAGACTGCTGGAAGTGTGGCCACTGTGTGTGTGGTGATGGAGGGGGACCAAGAAACAGGTTTTAGTTGGGAAGGAGGGGAAGGTGCCAGGATCAAGGTTAGCAACCTCTACAGCAGCCAGGAAGAGTGTAGTGGCCCTGGGCCTTGGCGGCATCAGGGAGCGGATACCTGAAGCCATTGCATCAGGCAGCTGCTGACCCAGTGTACCTCTGGCCTCTGGAGGACTTCCATTAGATGGCTCAGATGGCAACCTGTCGGAGGTTTTCTGTTAAAACCCCAGTAGAAAATACTTTTGGTTCTACGGGCCAGATGGTCTCTGCAGCAGCTCCCCAATTCTGCCACCATAACAGGAAAGCAGCAGTGGATAACCGTGTAAGCCAGTGGGCGTGGCTATGTCCAATGGAGCACTGTTTACTCATGCAGGTGTGGCCCGGAGTGGAGCGGCAGCTGGTGTTGTACTGACTGATAACTGCGCTAGCTGTGCTTTAGGCATAGGAAGAAAAGATTATGGGGGATGTAAAAACTGGGAAACAAAGAAGCCCATCTACTGATGGAGTTGGTTAGCTCTGGCCATGGGGGCAGAGAATGAGGAAAATAGATCTATGATGAGAAGCCACTCCTGCCCTGAGGAGGGAAAGGTTGAGGATAAAAAGGTACCTTTCAGAAGTGGAAATAAAGGTAGAAGTAGGAAAGGTTGCTAGAGAGAAAGGAGAGAAATCCTTCCTAAGAGTTAGAGTTATGCAATGTCATGTTTACCCTTATATCTCATTTATGATATGTACAAAAATAAATCCTTTAAGTGCTCATAGTAAATTAATGGGTCACCAGTTGTGCCCTTCATGTAAAAATATTTTTCTCCAGTGTAATTGCTAAAGCAATAAGTAGGTAGTAATCTTTTTTTTTTTTTCTTTTTAGCTAGTGATCTTTCAGGTTGCAATTTTCCAGAACTTTACATTCTTGGACAGTGTGGGTGGAAGATTCTGAATAATTAAATATACATTGTAATTTAGTTTCTTCTCACACATCCTGTGGACTGTGAGGAAATTCTCTTTGGGAAGAGTTGTGTAAGTAGGCTGAGGGCTGAAGTGCCCCTGTGCCAGGGCAGGTGACAGAGCAGTGATTATGTCCTGAGTCAGCTTTTCTTGAAGCAGAGCGCACAGTGACTCATTGGAGAGGTGCTCTTTGGGCAGTAGAGGGCTTCAGCAGGTGAGGCCTCAGGAGGGGTACTGGCAACATCTACTATAGGGGGCAGTAGCTGTGCCCTTCTCATGGACAGCATCTATATGTAGGACCAAGTATCTGAACTTTGCAGGTGATGAGTCCATGGTGCTCCCCTACGCATTTTTATAAATATAGTTAATTTAGGCATGGGGGTTGTTTTATAGAGAAAGAAATTAAGTTGCAGCGAACTTAAGTGACTCACCCATGTCTTGCATGGCTGGTGGTGCTGGTGCTGGGATCTAGCGCCAGGAGCCCACCCCAGAGGGTACCAGGGACAGTCAGGGCTTGGTGTCTGGGTACAAACACTAGGAACGAGGTTTTGCCTTTTTGCCTCCATTGAGCACCTAAAACCTCAGGTGACAGCAACACTGAGTTTCCACTGAGGAGATGAGTGAGGTCAAAGTGTCCTTCTACCCAGAACCTGCAAGAAAGAGGAAGTTGGTAGCACTTGTGTGACTTCCCCCTCAGAGCTGACCTTTTTGAAGAGGTGACTTACATTCTGGGAACAAGCGAATTTTATGCTTACATTCCACAGGGGAGTGGTAGGGAGAAAAGTAGATTCTGTGTTATATTTCCAAAGTGAGTAGAAAAGGAATTATACTGGGATAATTCTGTAGAAATTTTGCTATGGGCCAGGGTTTCAGTGCCTGGGCCTGCTGTGCTGGTCGTCCATGTGCCCCCCCCCACCCTGGGCACGCTGAGACAGCAGTCGAGACTGGGCGTGGTGGCATGTGCCTGTAAGTGCAGAGCTCTAGGAAGGCTGTAAACATGTGGATCACTATGAGTCTGGTCTAGTAGTGAGACCCTCAACACCCCATAGACCCTTTCCTAAGATATAAAAACAAAAAGGAAGGAAAGAGAAATTTCTACTTTTACCTACTTGAGCTTATCATCTTCTTTTTTTTTTTTTAACCTTTTTAATATGACACCATCTGCACATTTATTTGCCATCTAGTATGCCTTTTGAAGTTATTAATATACTGTTCTTGTTGTTAACATTCTGGGAGTCAAACTCAGGACCTTGAACCTGTCTGGCAGGCACTGTGCTGCCAAGCTGTAGCCCTGGCCCTATAGCTACACTGCTACTAAGTGAAGAAGTGTTACATTTTGTATAAACTGCATTACATATACATAACACATAGGTACGTACACATATATTGTCAAGCAGATTTCAGGTAAAGCATTCCTGTGATGTGTGGGCCTTCCTTGTCTGCCGGGTAAGTCTCAAAGCAGCCACAGCTGCTCTCAGTTGGTACTGATGAAGAGATGTGGCCCAGGGTCCAGGATGCATGTTCCCCTTCCACCTCTTTGAGAATCAGTACTGTGCCAATATGTCTTCTTTCTCTGATGCTCATATTAATTTATCTGAGGCTGTTAGAGCCTTAATTTTGCAGGGTGCTTTACGAGCCAGCCGCAGTGCTTCCTGGGACTGTTAAACTACCTTCAATTTTCTCAGCTTGATATTTTCCCCCTGGTTTTGAACTTACACACTTTTTTTTTTTTTTTTTTTTTTGTCTTTTTGAGACAGGGTCTCACTATGCAGTTCAGGCTAGCTTTGAGCTCACTCTTGTAGCCCAGGCTGGTCTTGAACTCACACCGATCCTCCTACCTCAGCCTCCCAAGTGCTGGGATTACAGGCGTGCACCACCACGCCCGGCTGAACTTACACACTTTTGAAAAAAAAAAAAAAAAAAACAGCAAACAATAAAAATCTAAATTGTTTATAGCCCTAAATTTTGTACAATTTTATGGAAATGTTTTTTATGACTTTAGTCTCTCTAGTCTGTAGTTTTTCACCAGAAATGTCAGAGGACCCAGCTTCCCTTGGGAGACAGAACGCGCAGCATCCCCACCCACAACTTCACATTCAGTGCTGTGTGGGGAAGCATCTTACTTTGCCCAGACCCTTCTTCCTGGGACTCCTCAGGCTGGGTGGCAGCAGTGAGGTGTTTAAGAGGCTGGTTGCCACAACTGGACTTTCTGGATTAAGTCAAGTCCAGCCTCGATCAAAGTGGCAGAGCCATGGAGGCAGATGAAGGTCCTTTTACCACAGGGTTGCTGTGTGCACCCATGGAGAACAAAGCAGGCTGGCAGTACACACATTGCGTGCACACGCTGTAGCCATGTGCATCTCTTTTCTTCATCATGCTAATCTCAGGGCTTGGCTCGGTAATTCACAGATAACATGGCCTTCGACGTGAGCTGGTTTGCCGTGCACTCCTTTGGTTTGGACAAAGCTCCCGTCCTCCTGTCCTCCTTGGATCGGAAGGGGATCGTGACCACAGGCCGGAGGGACTGGAAGAGTGACCTCAGCCTGGAGCGTGTGAGTGGGCTGGAATTCCTGCTGCAGGTGCACGGCTCCGAGGACCAGGACTTTGGCAACTACTATTGTGCCGTGACCCCGTGGGTGAAGTCCCCAACAGGTTCCTGGCAGAAGGAGACGGAGATCCTCTCCAAGCCCATCTTCATAACGGTGAAGATGGACGGTAAGCACGGCGCCCAGGTCCTCTTGGTGGCTGTCCTGTCTGTGCTGTGTCGCAGCTGCCGTAGCCAGGCTTGAGTTCTAAGACATCGCACATCCAACTTGCTTTTTGCATAACTAGGCCTGGCTGGGGCTGGACTCAGACCACGGGCAGCTCTCGCCCACTCCCAGCTATTGTCCTGTGCTAGGAGCACCGGTCGGAAAGGATTTTCAAAACTTGCTGGAAATGGTCTCAAGGCTCTGCCTTTTCCATAAATTCTGTAGAAATCTACTTACTCATGTCCTGAGCTTCGCAAAAGAGCTAAGTCAGGTCTCTCAAAGAAGCCACATGAAGTGCTGCCCGCCCTTGCCCCTTTTTCACCCTCACAGAATGGGGATGTCACTGAGCCCCCAGATGCAAGGTTGACTCCCCATTTCTCTGGTCTGTACTGACCAACAAGTCTACCTAACTGAATGGCCAGAACTCTGGTTCTTGAACATCGGAGGTGGGAGTACTTGTTTCTTGATTCATAAAAAAGCAAGTCTGGGTCAACAAGATAGCTCAGTGATCTAAAACACCTGCTTAGGCAAACTTAGGCAGGTGCAGGGACTGCAGTTCAATCCCTGACACCACATGCCCCTCCAGCCCTGCCCTCAGGGCAGGCTGAGCCAGCCAAGGGAAAAGTAGTAATAATAATAAAGATTAAAAATAACAATATAAACACATCTCCCCTACAGAAAATAAATGCCAGTTAGGATAATCTCATGGGGAGAATTAAAGTTCAGGTGCCTCCAAGGTTCAGTAGAAGCCCTAGGAGTGTTTCCCTCAGGATATGCCAGTTTCGGCGTGATGGCCCCGAGGATCCCAGCTCCTCCACAGAAAGGTTGGCCATCCAGTTGTCTCCTTTCTTTTAAAGTGGGGCCATAATGTCTCATGGGACTGTTGTGAGAATCCAACTGTATTAAACTAAGGGACTGGCACAGTGGTACCCAGCCAAGGAGCAGAATCCTCTGAGGGAAGGGAAGACGGGCCTCTGGAGCAGCATCGGAGCAGTGTTCACACGTATTTGGAACTGGCGTCATCTCTAGCATGGCTGCATCCTGGAGATTCCTTGCTTGAACTTGCTGTATATGAAAACCCAGATTTACCAAACAAGTAGAGGAGTAATTATTCACTTTGCTTGATAATTTACTATAGTGTTTCTTAAAATAACTCCCTCAGCACACTTCAGTTACTTGATGCATAGAATTGATTTATGCAAAGTTTTATTTTTCTTTTTTAAAGTTGCATCTGCTACTAAATGTGCAGTGCCCTTATACTGACTTTTAAAAATCAATCTCCTGCCAAAACCTGAAAAAACAAGTTGACATTCAAAGGCAGCAAGCGGAATCTTTTTTTCTGCTTTCCACCCTACAGAACGTGGGAAGACATTTGCTCTTTTTGTCAATGGCGGAGTCTTTCTATCTGCAACACTGTGCTAGGGAGTGCCGGATGCTGGGTTCAGGAGACCTGATCCTGCTGGGCGATCCCGCCGCAGGAGGTCAGGAAGGTGGCAGGCTCCAGCCGCCTCTGCGCTCGCGCACGCGCATGCGCAGCACTGATGCTTGCCCTTGTTCTCTTCCTCCCAGTGCTGAACGCCTTCAAGTACCCGCTGCTGATTGGCGTGGGCCTGTCCACCGTCATCGGGCTCCTGTCCTGCCTCATCGGATACTGCAGCTCGCACTGGTGCTGTAAGAAGGAGGTGCAGGAGACGCGGCGGGAGCGCCGGAGGCTCATGTCGATGGAGATGGACTAGGCGGTGGCCGGCAGGGCGGGGCCAAAGGATGTTCTGGGACAGTGGGGGTGAGAAGAGGACAGTGATACTTCAAAGGAAGTGTGTGACAGTAAAACCAGTCCTCTCTAATCTCAGGTGGGACTTGGCGCTCACTCTTTTCTGCATGTCAAGTTCTGAGCGCGGACATGTTTACCAGCACACAGCTTTTCATCCCACGGCACTTTCTGATATATAACAATCGAGTGTGTGTTTCCCCGACTGCAGCTTTTTAACGGTTAACCTTAGTCTGATCTTTTTTTTTTTTTTTTCTTTCTTTCTTTTCTACTGGCTTATAGATCCTTGACTTGTGTGTGTTGGTCACTTTTGTTATGAGGGCCTGTGGTGAGGAAGGGGTAATGGGGTCCAGAGTTCTTTATCTCACGTGAGGTTATGCCCGCCCGTAGTTGGGTCTCCCTTGGGGAGGGCTGCCATGGCTCTGCCCAGCTGAGAGGTGACACAGACCTGTGCCCAAGGTTGGTTTGTGGTTTTTGCCACCCTGTTCCATCTCCTTATTTCCAGTTTAGACTACACTGGAAATCTAAACTTGGGTTATGTAACTTCTCGTTGAGCCCAAATGCATTTCTTGTTCTTCTCTGCCCCTCTGCCATTTCTTTTGCATCCATTTCTGTAAGTGTGCTACTAGGGCAGCCCTGGAGTTTGGGATTTGGCTTTCCACCGAGCACCTTATCTCGCCACCTTCGCCTTAAGAGTGAATACGAGGACACAACCACAGCCACCTCCACCCAGGGCAGTTAGAAGTTCTGCAAAGAGCAGGAGGTTGGGGACCACAAAGGGACAAACATTCGTTCTGTCAGATGGCTCTGTGCCCACTGACCTAGGGGCCCCAATGAGAGATCTAGGAGGTGAGGCTATGCGGCCTGAGCCTGGAGGCCAGTGGAGTCAGAGCAGTGCTAGGCTGAAGAAGCCCCTCAGCTCACCCTCCTGCCCTCCAATGGTGTAGTGTAGGCCACCAAGGGCCTTGCAGGGGACCCTCAGATGTGCTACACCATGCCCTTCCCTTGCCACATGACTTCCTTCCCATGAAGGCAAATTGCTGCTTGCAAGGTTGACTGACTTCAAGTACTCAGAAACTGCCTGGAGGAGTTGTGTGTCTTCTGCGACCTTTTCAGTCCTTCAAGCTCTTTTTAAGAGCCCCTGCAGGGGGCCAGCGAGAGAGGGTATGCTTTCCGGGATGTTTGCTTTCCTATTAGGAAACCCAGCAATTTACTGCCACGTGGACAGCCTACGAAGTAGGGCTGAGAGCAGTTGGTTTGCCTGACTGCGCCCATCAGGAGCAGAGCAGCAGACAGAAGAGTCTCCAGGTCCCCACCTTCTGCTTTGGCAGCGTACCCCTCCAAGCCCCAGACCCCCACAAGTGTCTCACAGCCCACACTGCACCGGCCTTCCGGAAGCACCCCAGTAGGGTTTCCTGAGGCTCCCCGGTGACTCAGGCCCTGATTGCAATCCTCTGTGCTTTTATTCTGGCTCTGAAGGGTCTAACACTGCTGTCTTCCAAAAGAGAAAAAGATGCATTAGTTTTGAGCAATAAAGTAACTGAGAATGATAGCCGCTCCTCTGCAGCTCTGTCCCCTTGGCCAGGGTAGCCGAGCTCCTCCCTGCCTTCTGCCCCGCCCTCCTTCCCTCTCTGCTGCCTATGACTGGGTCTCTGAGCATCAGTGAGTCACTCCCAGAGGCAGATTTCTACCTAATTTTCCCTTTCATTTTGCCCAGCTGTGGGGACCACTCCTGTTGCAGCAATGCGAGATTCTGCACTGATGGCTGCAGTACAGTTGGGTTCCTGGCTTCAGGTGTGGTGGAAAACAGGCCTCAGGTGTGCCCAACCCCAGTACGAGACTGCAGGACGCAGAGGCCTCCTCCAGGCACCAGGTTCAGGTGTTCTCTGTTCGTCATTTCCTAAATACGCTGTTTCAGAGGGAGTAGGACACGTATGAGTGTAGAAATAGAGGCATTAGAGCAGCAGGTGCTGTGTTAGTGGCAGCCAGTGCCCTTGAGCTCTTCCAGTTACTAAATGAAGGTCAGGATTTTGACGTCACTGGTCCTTTTTAGTAAGGAAAAAATACTTAGCTTTGGACAGGACCAGGGGGATCACACCAGACACGTGGTGGTGGTCGTAGGATTACGTGGTCACTTTTGCCTTTCAAGTGGGTAGTGCGCTTCAAGGCAGAGTTGTCACAGCACTGACTTGCACATACCCTGCTATGTCCTTTGGGCCAGCCAGACCTCACCTCAGCGAGGGGCAGGGAGTGGGGCAGCAATCCCGGGACATGGCGCCAAGGGCCTGGTACCTTCTGGGGACATGAAGTTGCTTGGAATGTGTGTCTGTTTTAAAATGTGAGATATGCTCTTGTACCAAATAGGGCTTCCCACAAAGTGCTCTTCTGGGAGAGGCTGCTGCCAGCAGCGCCGCCAGCGTGGAGTAGGGGCCGCGCCGGCCCGCGCAGAGGGAACCGCGCTTCTTGACAGAAACTGTGGAAGGTTGGGGTTTTTTCCTAATCGCAAAGGTGTATCCAGAGAGAGCCTACACTATGTTCAGATAGAAGCCTCAAAATTATTTTAGATTGTTTACTTTATGATGTTTACATACACGTTTCACTTTTTAAAAAAAATAAAAGAAAAATGCAAACTCTGGCTTTTTAAAAACTTTTCCAATTTTTCATGGGACAATGGAACTCTGACTCACCAGCTGAATTCATTCTTAAGTTCGAGGTGTGCTTCCCGCTCCCCTCCGGCCACGCGGCACCCTCCTGCCCAGATCTCTGTGTCTTTCCCTGGTGGCTCTTGCCTCCTGCTTTGCAGACTGCAGCTGCGATTTTGTCACTGACATCTGTGAGCCAAAGACTGAGCCTTTCGGGCAGGAACAATAAGCAATACTACACAACTTGCTACTTTCAGAACACTTTTGTTTTTTAGCTTCACCGATGACAACAGAGGAAGAAGGGAACTGGGCTTTGGGTAGGTTCTCCTCCACTGTTCGACCAGACTCTCCGCGGTAGATGTCTCTGCAGATCACTAGGAGAACAGTTCAACTTTCTTAGTGTGGCGCATAAGGATCTGCAGAATTTTCCACAGACAATGAAAAGGTCTTCTGTATTTTTGTCCATATCCAATGTTACATGAACTAATTGTATTGTTTTATACTGTGACCACAGATATTATGCAATGCACCATTTGTTTTTTATTTCATTAAAGGAAGTTAATTTAAATTGTAGTTGTGTGAGGAGCTTGATGTTGGCCCCTTTTCCCTGCTCCTCGCTGTTGGGATGATTTCCCGCTTCGCACTCTCTGATCCCACTGAACTCCACAGAGGCATGGTAGACCTTCAGGAATGATGGAAGAAGAAGGGGACTTCCTGGGGCCCATGTTGCAGCTCCCACTGTGGCAAGGTGACGGTTAGGATCCCGTCCCCGCAGGTGGTCTCTTGGTCTTTTGCTGAATTCTTATGACCTCACAGTCCTCTTTTCAGCAAAGAGAAGTTAAAAATTGTTCCTCTCTGTAGCTGAGGAAACAAACACCAATGTTTCATGACCATATTGTGACCGATACAGAGTGGTTTTCCTGACCCATGATGCAATCTGGAGCCAAGCTGGACTAGAATGCACTATGAAAACAAACAGTCCTCGTCTCTAGATGAGCGGCTTTAGGGCACCTGGCAGCAGGTTGTGCTGAGAGCCCCGCCTCCGCAGCTGACCTTCCTGTTGGCCTCATCTGTGTTTCCTCTGTCATTCATATCCTGTTCAGGGACCTCACACTGAGGTATTGGGCGTGTGTCCTGGGCCCTCACAATGCCTGGGGACTGGCATTGTTCCAGGCACACAGGAAGCTCTTGGACTTCATAAATGCACAGCTATGCTGCCTGTTGCCCCAAATGGCCTGTCATTACATGCTTCTCACCGTCTACTCGTGTCAAAATACTGATGTGGTTAGAGCTGGCATTTGCAAGCAGCTCCTTGTTAGTGAACCCGTTCCTTCCTCAAAAGCAAAACACAAACCTCCTTGCACACCTACCCATGCACATATGTAAAGGGCTCAGCATCATTAATGGAAAATACACATTGAAACCACAATGAGATATTACCTGACAGACCCCAAGAGAAGGACCCTGCCACCTGCCGTGCTCCTGAGGGCCACACACAGCCCCAGAGCTAGGAGGAGAAAGAACCAGGAGGAAACTGTTAGGGCAGAGGAAGCAGGATGGGAACAGGCTAGGCTGGCCAATTCCCACATTCTAGAGCTTAGGGACAGTCCCTAGCTGTGCAGGACCTGGCCTTGGGGTGATGAAGGTAAAAGCACAGTGGTCGTGTGAGGGAAGAGGTGGAGGGGCACAGGCTCTGGGTGACTGCTTTGCATAGGAAAAGTGTGCTCAAAAAGCTTGAGCTTTTTACTGTCTAGGAATTGGTCAGCATGGGGAGGGGCAGTGTGTCCAAGATCAGCCAAGCACCAAATAGGAGTGCATCAGAACACAAAACGACATAATTGATCCATGCTCACCACTTGGGCCATGTAGCCTGCTCAGGTACAGACCCTGGAGGTGCTGACCCTGCATCTTTGTGCTGTGTGTTCTAAAGCCTACCTGTCGCAACAGTACTGCTTACTATAGTTACACAGAGGCCATGATGGTGTGTGTCGGGGGGGGGGGGGGGGGATACACATGTCAGGAGAAGAAAAACAGTATAGTTTTTCAACCCCTATGAGGGATGCTAGGGGTATCATCGCAGAAAACCTGTGCTGCCAGCCTGTACGGAGGAAAATTGAAAGTGCATGGGCAGCCATCCCAGGGACAAGGCTGCTCCAGCAACAGCTCCTCCTTGCTGGGTGTGAATGCCCGGTGCTCATGGCTACCACACAGAGCGCCCATTGCACCTGTGGAGGCCAAAGATCACTTGCATTACTCTCCTGATGGCTCAATAAACTTAGTATTACAATATTTATGTAAGTTTTTCCTTTCCTAAGTGTATATGCATGCACTCTGCATATATTCACTCAATGGCATGTAAACCAGTGAAATGGCATGATCAAAGAGGTATCAAGAAATGTTGGTGGGGCCAGGGAAAGGACCTGAGTTCAATCCCCAGTCCTGCAAAAAAAAAAAAAAAAGAAATGCTGTTCACGGGGTCAGTAGCTCAGTGGTAAAGTACTTGCCTAGCATAAGTAAAGCCCTGAGTTCAGTTCCTGAAATCAGGGGAGAAAAAGAAAATAAATAAATAAAGCAAACTAATGCTGTTGGTAAGCTGGCTATTCATATGTAAAAGTGGTATTGGGCCCATATACATTATACTAAAAGCAAAACCTAACTCAGATTTAAAACTCAACTATAAAAGTAAAGCTATAAAAATCCTAGAAGAAAATGGAGACAACTTCAGAACACTGAGTTTAATGATGAGTCCTTTGCATCTGACAGCAAATGCATGAGCAGGGGCCAGGGAGATAGTGCAGCGGTCAGAGCATCTGTCCAGCAAGCTCAGGACCCATTTTTGGTCCCCAGTACCACATGTGGTGTTGCCAATCCCTGGTACCGCACACCATGCTCCATGCTGCCCATCCAAACCAGGTGTGGTGGTGCATGCCTGGAATCCCAGTGCTGTGGAAATGGAGACAGGAGGATCACAGAGTCGTTTGATGTGTAGCAAGACCCTGTACCAAATAAATAATTTTAAAAAAAATAAAAACATGGGCAACAAAAACAAAAATAGACAAAGAGATAAAACGTCTATCTTAGGCACTTTCTCGTGCTGGAAGAAAATACCCACCATTCACGACTTGGTGCAGGATAGGTTTTTTTTTTTTCTTGGTCTGTGGTTTTCAGTCCCCAGTCAGCCTGCTCCACAGCAGGAAGGGCACAGGTGAAGGGGTTTTCCAGAGGGAAGCCGCTCACGTCATGGTGGCCAGGAAGTAGAGAGAAAGAGGATCCGGGAGGGACAGAGCCCCTCTGTGGTCACATCTGGGGACCCATATCCAGCCAGGCCCCACCCATGAGGGCTGTGTCGTCCAGTTGCCTTCCAGAGGCCCCATCTTGGAGGCTTTGGAGGACATTCTAGAGCTGAGCCGGAATGATATCAAAGGAAACAATTCTCAGGCAACTAATAGAGTGGGAAAAATACTACAAATCCTGTGTCTGATAAGGGGTTAATTTCCAGATTGGATGAGGAACCTTGCTTACAACTCCAGCGAAGAACCCAAATAGGCAACAGTCCAAAGAATATGTACATATAGTCGTCAAGCATAGGAAGAGAACTGCTGCTCACTACTTATCAGAGCAAAGCACCTCAGAATCACCATGAGGTATACCCAGGTGCCCATTAGGATGGCCACTGAGAAAAGAATAGAAAACAGCAAGTGTTGCTCTTGTGCGTATATGCAGGGAAATTGGAATACACACTGTTGGTGCGGATGCAACATGAAGAACAGTGCAGCCAGTCATTGAAGAGTGTGGTATTGGGATTCTTTAAGAAATTAAAAATAACCAACAGGTAATTCCATGATCCCACTTCTGGGTTAATACTGTATCAAAAAAAATCAATCAAAAACACTAAAGCAGTATATAGATGTCATGGAATATTATGCATCCTTCAAAAATCTCAATGTACAACCTGGTTGAACCTTGATGACATTATTCTAAGTGAAGTAAACCAGTCACAATAAAGATACGTGACTCCCCTCAGACAAAAGCTTTTAAAAATAGAACAATAGCAACAGAAGTTGAAAGATAATGACCAAACACCAGGGGAGAGGAAATGACCATCTAGTGGGTGTTGCATTTGGGCACTGCAAGACAAAGTTTGGGGGTCTGTTGCACAACAGTGTCCCTAGGGCGACTACTAAATGTGCAATTTGAAAAAGTTCAGATTCAGTATCGTGGTTTTCACTACAATTTTTTTTTTTTAAATGAATTTTATAGAAAGATTCAGTAGAGACAAATTTTTTGTTTGTTTTTAACATACTACCAGTTTAGGTCTGGGCAAAACAACTGAAAAGATTGGCATCCGAGGGTGGGACCAGAGGGCCCGTGGAACGTGGAAAGGTCCTGTCCTCCACTGGTTCCACAGATGCCTAAGTTCTTACTCTATTTGAAAGAAGCCAAATGTGAAAGGTATAGAGAAGATGACAGAGGTTTGGTTTGTGCAAGAAAAGGGTAAGCGACTCTCGGAGGAGACCTGTGTTCAAGGGGGGCCGTGGGCCCTTGTCAGTAGATGAGTTGGTGTCTGTGGATGTGGATGTGGCTTACATGGCTATACAGACTTATAATGATTCCTGACTTTACCTGATGATTCTTCTTAAGTGTTAAGCGAACAGCCCTGTGGGCTGTGGTGTCGCTGACCGGCAGTGCGCTTCCTAGCATACACATGGCCTGGGTTTGAAGCCAGAGCCACAGAGCCAAAATTGGCAGCTGTACCAATGTCAGGTAAGAGACTCTGTACTGGGGCTGGGGAGATATCTCCGTGGCATAAGTGCCTGCTTGGCAAGTGCAAGGTCGTGAGTTTGAATCCCAGTCCCACACACAAAAAAAGAGAATCTACTGTTATTGCCCCACATTTACAGATGAGGAACTTAAGACTTACATCAGTCTGAGCCTGTCTTTCTCCTTTGTTTGACCTTGACTTTTTTGTTGTTATCTTTTTAGTGCCTGTGTGCAGCACATACTGGTTACATTTTTTTATGGGGAGTTGATCCACATATATAATGTATCCTAATTCTTTTTGGCCTTCACCCCTCCCATCTGGCCCCTTCCCACTCTTGGTGCCTTTCTGTTTGCAAAAGCTCTTGCGTCCCACATTTAGCTATCACACTGTTTCTCTGGTGTAAGCAAAAGGGTGGGTAAGAACCACAGTGTGCAATAGATTCTGGGAGACAGGAAGCAGATGTTCAAAGCAAGGGAGCGGGGAAAAGGAAGGGAAAAGAAAAAAGTAGGGAAAAGCAATGCAAAGACTTAGTAAACAAGAAGAGATGAAGGGAGCGTGGGGGAAGGGGAAGGCACAGAACTCAAGGTACAGCACGAGTGGCACAATTCCCCATGATGAATGTGATCATTGTGTACAAAGTGCACCTGTGAACTTTTTTTTAAAGATCAAAGTCTGCAATGCGAGTTGCAGAAAAGGCCCCGCGTCCACTGCTCCCTTCGGCTCTGTTTTCCACCCCCTTTCCCACCTCTGCCCTGCATCTCCCATTCCCCTTCCCATGTGAACAAAGACCTCTCTACTTCCTATTATCTCTACTAGTGTGCACTTATGCTTTGGGTTTCACACACAAGCTTGTGTATGTGACCCCTAAGACTTCATTCACTCTAAATCACTCCACTACCTCAGTATTTGAAAGTTCCAGGCATTCATTAAGGATTTGTTGAAGAGCTCCAAGGATGACTGAGAACTAGATTCTGCCCCTAGGAAACCCACACTCTTAGAGAAGGAAGCATGCACATAATGCATTACCATGTGCAATTCTATAAAAATATAGAAGCTCACTGGTAGCTCAGAGAGTGGTTAGCTCTACCCAAGGAGTTAAAAAAAAGGTTTCACATAGGAAATGCAAAACCCAGAGTTAAAAACAAACTTCAGTCAGATGTGCTGGCACGCAACTGTAATACCAGAACTTGTGGAGGCTGAGGCAGGATTATCCTAAGTTCAAGTCCAGCCTGGGCAACTGAGCAATGTAGCATGACCCCGTCTGAAAACAAAAAGAGACTCTGATGTTGCTTAGCAAAGATTGTTGATTTGCTCAGTGCTAGGAGGAAAATATGAGGCACGCATTTAGCAGACAGCGCAGAGGGGATCCTGTTGGCAGAGTGAAGGAGAGAAACAATGGGAAGAGCGGCCCAGAAAGATACCAGTGGTTCTCTACTGCTGCGGGATAAAGTTGAAGGGTAGGGTGTAGAGGGGGCCCCCAAGGGCCCCCGTGTAAAGGTTGCATCAAGGGGTATGAGCTTGACATTTTTTTTAATTTTAATTTTTTTGAATATTTACAATTTTATTTTAAAGAGTAAAAATAACAGAAACAAAGATAAAGAGTAACAAGCAAGAGTACATCAAGTACAAAATTTCAAAACAAGAACAAAAATTTAACAGTGGTTATATTTGAGCTTGCCATTCTAGAAATACTTGCAAAGCCCCCCAAAACTTGCATCTGGAAAATGCATAGCTGCGTTTGTGTTTGGCCTATCTCACAGCAAGTACAGGGAAAGGACAAAGCCGGGGACGGTGTGCATTGCCTGAATCCAGATGAAAAGCCAAGCCTTTCCGCTGTGGTAGCCAAAGGCAGGATTACTCTATGAAAGACTTTACAGCCTGGCCAGCTCAGCAGGGTGCCACTGTAATCCCAGCTACTCAGGAGGTGGAAGCAGGAGGGTCACTTGTGCCTAGAAGTTGAAGGAAAAAAGCTTTTGGGGCATGAAGTCTGCGGACATCTCAATGCATAATGCTTGCTGGCGCTTTGTCCGCCACAGACAAAACCAGTGAAGGAGAAGTCGTGGGTAACAAGCCCAAAGATGTGTTCAAATGAATAAGCAACTTTAAGAGCTGGCCAGATAGCTCAGCAGACTAAAGTGCAGCTGGGGTTCGATCCTTGGCACCACATGCTGTGTTGGCCACACCTCTGGGCCGCACTGAGACTGCAGTTGAGACTGGGCATGGTGGTACACACCTGTAATCCCTGTGCTTGGGAGGCTGGAAAAGAACAAGCAGCTGTAGAATCCAGCTGTCTTTTGCCCATCGGATTTTGAGTTTGTTACCCCAAGACTCCCAAGTCTCATTTAGCTGGTCTAGGGAATGGGATTACCTACCCACAGGTGCCTACCACACAGTGATACAAATTATTCGATGAAATTGCACGTGACTTGCTTTGCAGTAAACCTAATCTGTAAGCTGTGCATGGTGGAACACACCTGCACTTGGGATCCGAGGCAGGAGTAACACCGTGAGTTGAAGGCAAGCCTGGCCTACAAGATGAGCTCAAGGCTTGCGTGAACTACACAGTGAGACCCTTCTCAGAAACAAAACAAAACCTGATACATCGATGAACTTTGCTCCTGGGACCTAAGAGCTTTCGAGGGGAGACCACAATACCTGTAAGTTCTGTGAATCTTGGGAGTAATATTGGAGCATGTGACCCCTTAGAAAAGATCTTTTCATTAATCTCTCAGGAAGTGGAAGAGAATTTTCCTTTGGTGTATTCTGGGTCGTGCTGGCAGGTGGGGGCCCTCTCCTCTCCCGCAGGATCCACAGCTACAGCTTTACATTCCTTTCAACTGGCACAACTGCAAGGCAGTGATTCCCAAGGCAATAGAATAACTGTCTCTTTTGCCAACTCTATTTTTTTTCCCCTTTCTTCTTTTTTTCCTTGACAACAGAAAGCTGCTTTTTTCTCTCCAGCAAAGAGGCGACATTACCCTGTCCATGTTAAATTCTGGCAGAAATGGAGCCACTAAAATAGAAAGAGAGAAATTATTTTGGCAACAGCCAGAAATAAGAAGTTCCACAGCATTAACTGGGTTGTTTATATTTTAGGAATATGGGATGCTCTGTATTATGAGCAATGACTCTCTTTAGTTAATGCTTATTGCTAAAATAATTCTCTTTTTAATGCACTTTGCAGATGTATCGCAGTGATGCCCCCCCCCCCCGCTTTTTTTAACATCCTCCTGTACATTTCCTCTCATGAAAGAGGCAGAATCTATAAACCCCTTTCTTGTCTTTGGATTTGGCCATGTGACTAGCTTTGGCCCGGGGTTGCTAGTGGCCACTGAAAAAATGATCATGTGCCCACTGATTCCTTTAGGCCTCTGACATTACCCTGAAAATAAGGCTAGCCTGCTAGGGAGATGTGGGACACGTGGCAGACAGTGAAGTGGTCCAAGCCCAGGCCACCGGGGACACTAACAACTTGGAGAGTCAGTTTGAAATCTCCATTCTAGGCCAGCTGCTCTTTAATATTTCCCTAAATACAACCTATGCACCCCAGTCTCTCTCTCTCTCTCTCTCTCTCTCTCTCTCTCTCTCTCTCTCTCTCTCTCTCTCTCTTTTGCAAAACCAGGGTTCGAACTCACGACCTTGTACTTGCTAGGCAGGCACTTGTGCCTTGGAGCTATCTCCCCAGCCCCTAAGATTTTTTTTTCAACATAGATTTTTAATATTGGTAGGTCAACTGGCATTATGGGGTAACTGTTAGTTATGGTTACTAATGCGACAAGAATGCAGCGGGTGGGACGGACAGACGAGGGAAGGAGAAGTGCGTGGGTGAAGTTGGAGGCTTCGGACTTCAGTGTGTGGAGTAGTGTTGCCCTTTTCTACTATAATTCCCACTAACAAATGGTAGGGGTAGAACTCAGTGGCATAAGCACCTGCCTGGCAAGCGTGAAGTCCTGAGTTCAATCCCCAGTACCACACACAAAAATGGAAAGTGGCTGGTGATTGCCTTTAAATGGTGCCTTTAGCCTGTGGTTTTCCTCTCCCAGGCTTCCCAAAGTATCTAGGCTGTCTCCTTCCTCCAAATATCAGGCTTTCTCTCCTGGCTCACCTCCTAGGGGACCTCAGCCCACTCCCTGTGTGACGGTCATGCCTGTGCTTCCTCCCTGCTCCCTCCGCCCAGGCTAGCCTGCATGCCTGGACTTCGGAGCCTGTGCTGCAGCACTTGGTAACTCATCACATGGGCTGTACACATTTATTTCATATCTCAGCATTCCTGGTTTTGTGTTTGTTTGTTCAAAGTTCTGGGAACTGAAATCAAGACCTTCATACTGAGCTCCATGCCCAATCCTTTTTTAAATTTTTATTTAATTTTTTTAAAGACAGGGTCTTTCTAAGTCTCCCAGGCTGAGCTCAAGCTTCAGACCCTCCTGCCTTAGCCTCCCGGAGTTCTGGGGTTGCAGGCTTGTGTTGCCATATCCAGGTTCCTCTTCTGTATTTTATTTTATTTCATTTTTTATTTTATTATTACTATTATTATTTGTATCTTTAGTACAGACTCTACAGGGTCTCACTACAGAGATTGGACAGTGATCCTTCCATTTTCAGCCTCTAAAGTGCTGGGATTACAGACCTGTGTCACCACACTCAGTCTCAATTGCCCTCTCAGAGCCAGCACTGCACACCAGGGATCGAACCCGGTCTCCGTGTCTGCCTAAGCAGGCTCATTAGCCTGCTGAGCTATCTGGGTGGCCCTCTTCTGCATGTTAGATTCCCCAGTTCAGGACCTCATCAGTGCTCGGAGGGACAACTGCAAGATCTTGTCCCTGGCCTTCCTGCACATGGCCTTTGCACTCTTCCTTGCTTTTTAGCCAATTAGCAAGCCATAAGTATCACTCAAGTTAAAAATAAATTGCACAGAAACAAAATAAAAAGAAAACAAGTAAACCCTTGGTAATATCTTCCCTCTTCAGGGTAAAAGTCAGGTTCCTGGGCCAGGCATGCAGAGCCCATTATAATCTGGCCCATCTCCTTTCTTTTGTGCCAGCCTTAACTCTTAACTCCAGCAGGAGGGAACAGCCTGGGCTTTCTAATCTGAAGACCACCTCTCCTTGAGCACCCGTGCCCCTTTGCTCCCTGCAGGCTGCTTCCCTCAGCCCTGTCCCATCCATCCTGACAGTCTCTCCAGTCTACCAGGTCCTTCACCCTGGTTAGGTGTCCTGTTGTACTAGTTATCTGATTCAAGTGGGAGCTTCCTGAGAATAAGGTGAGGTTGTGTAGATCTCAGCATGCACATCCTGCCATAGCTGTCAGAACCTAGAAGGGCTCCACAGTGGCTGGTTAGCTGTCTGTCTGTCTGTCTGTATGCATGGATGGATGGGTGGGTGGATGGATGGATGGATGGATGGATGGATGGATGGATGGAGCAGTGGTCTACCTGTCAACTCTGGTCTCAAACAGATAGATTTATTACTGATGGACCTAGACCTTGGCTTAGAGACTATAGCTAATGCTCTCCACAGGTTCCTCCTGCCTGTGATCCTGCCTTCAGTGACTAGAGTAGGATTAAATTGTCCAGAATTCAGCACCACTGGTTATAGGCAGACACTCCTCTACCACCCTGGACATCCATGCTGATATTGGGCAAAGATGCACTTATGTGTCCTGAGCCGGGGATATAGCTCAGTGGCGCAGCGCCTTCCTGGAAAGTGCAGGCAACACAGGTCCTGAGTTTAATTCTTGGTACAAAAAAAAAAAAAAAGACCTTAAATGTCCTATGATGGCGGTGATGGCAGCTGATAGTCACTAAGATTCACTGGTACCTGGTATTTTTCTAAGTACTGCAAATTAATTAGTTAATTCTGCTTTCATAACAGTCTTGTAGGGAACATGAGTAGTCCTATTTTAGAGAAGAGATTAGAAAAGGTTAATTAACTTTTCTAAGATCACCCAGTTACTAAGAATGGAATGTACATACAAACTAGACAGGTGTTATTGTCACACCTCATGTGACCCAAGTTCATAGTTTCCAGGGACCCTTCACTCATTTCCTTTTTAAAGATGGGAGAAAAAGGAAGGGCCAAACAGGAAACTTCTCTCATTACTTGCTTATTTATTCAGTTTGCTTTGAATGCCTCCATCACTGTCCAGTGATACACATTTAGCTAGGATGAATCCCATCACATTTTTATCTGTGCATGTTTGCATAACCATAAAAATAACTAATGTTTCACAACTCAATTTGAGGAATTAGCAGGGAACAGCTCAGTGTAAGTGGCTTTGCTTTCTGCAAGTCATCTGTGTTCCTCCGCGGGTTGGAAACCACACTATTGCTTCCTCTTTACCTTTGCCGTGAGAGCACATTTGTCACTGTGCTTCTGAACAACTTGGGTGGCGCTTCCGGGAAAGGTCCGCAGCAGCCCAGATGGCACAGGTCCTCTATGTGGCCTCCTTCTCTCTCCTTCTGAGTAAGTTGCATCATTCTGCATGTTTCTGCCATCACAGGAGCTGTCAACAGGAGGCTGCTGGCTGATGGAGGAGGACAACTGGGTCTTTACAGAGACAGCTCTGCCACATAATTCTGTGGCTGCCAGTAATTTGTGATTTATTAATGACAGCGCTTTGCTTCCTTGAGTAGCCCAGAGTGCCAGGAAGTGCAGTACTTGGTGTTTGCCCTGTGTCTCCATTGCCGGATCTTTCGCTTTGGCCTGGCTCTGGCTCTACTTCTTCTCCTTAGGCCACCGTCTGGGGAGCATGCAGATGCTCTGTGTCCCACATGGAGAGGAGACTTACCATTTGCCTGAGGTTAGGGTTTGGCTAGACACATAGGCCTCGGGGATGAGGCCGGGTAGAGGGAAAGGAGAGGGAGCACTAGGCTAAGAGAAGCCTCTGCATTTGCCTGTGAGTAACATGGGAATGAGCCACTGAGAGCCTGAGACAGGGGCAGGATGATGAGTTGACTTAGAGGACAACATGTCAGGACAAGAGTGGAGGTGCAGTTTGGAGGTCAAGGGGAGAATCGAGGCATTCGGAAAGGAATGAAACAGCTCCTACTGGCTAGAACAGGTACCCGGTTGTGTGTTGTGTTATAGTTTCCTTTAGCATCATTGATGCTTTATGGACCTTATCTCCAATTCTTTATCTCTTTGAAACTGTTTCATGCGATCTATGTCTTTCCTATATTGCTCCGTCAGGGAGTCCATCATTTTTCTATTCTCCTCTAATTTTTTATCGATGTCTTCTTTAATAGTATTGAAGTCTGTCATTATGGTTATCCTTTCTCTCTCT
>PVJA010027916.1:0-28059 GCA_004027025.1 Myocastor coypus
AGAAGAAGAAGAAGAAGAAACCCCTTTTTAAATAACTTTTTAAATGTTACCAAAAGGCCTAGGCCCTTTCTATAGACTCTCAAACGTTAGCAAGTATGGCCTACCCCAGTACAGGACATGGCATCCACATGCTAACCTGCCTGACACTGGTCCTTGGAGGTGGCCTGACAGGATGAGCCGGGTCTTTCTCCAGGAAACAAAGTGCTTGTCAACAACCACCTTTAGATGCAAGCAGCATCTATGCTCCAGTCTTGGAAAGCAATCTCATCCTGAGCATTCTGCACAGGGTTTGACAAATAATTCCTAGACACAGAATAAGCAAAAAAATAAAATAAAATAAATAAAGGTTGTACTGGAGACTGAAGCTAGAGCCTCGCACATGCTAGGTAAATGCTCTACTGCCAAGCTACATCCCAGCCTTTTTCTTAAACTTTATTTTGAAATAGGGCCTCAACAAGTTGCCCAGTCTGGCATCAAACTTATAATTCAGCCTCCTGAGGAGCTGGGATTTCTGGGATACACCACTGTGCCTGGAAATAACTATTCTTAATCACTCATAGGTGGCTATCCAGGTAACGTATCATCTAGGCTTTGTATTTCTTCCCTGCTAACATCCACTTAAGAGTGCATCCTCTAGGCCTTTTCTTACAGAAAGACAGAAATCAGACTTTAAAGGTAACTTTAAAGTGTTGAACTTGGGCTTGAAGTACAGCTCAGTGATAGATCCCACCTGTGAAGTTCTGGGATCAAATCTCAGCAAACAGTCCCCCACCCCTGAAAAGAGTCGAATGAATGGGGCTGTTGAAACTGATGATGTGGCACTGTCCAGATTTCTGACTGCAAATCATCATTCTAAAACATTCTTGTTTTCATATTTTAACATCTCTGAAGTAAAGACACTTCAAAGATTGGCAATATATCATACAGTGACAGCAACTGTTTTTTGTTTTCTGCTTGGTGTTACATTTAAAAGGGTGCATCTTAAAGATGTCAGCATCTTTTCTGTTTCTTTTCTTTTGAACCACTGTCTCACTATGTTACCTGGGCTAGCATCAAACTCCTAGGCTGGAGCAGCCCTCCTGCCTCCCCCTGCAGGAGCTGGGACTACAGGCATGGGCCACCATCCCTGGCAGGCTGTCAGCATCTTAAAGTGAAAGAAATGTGGGGGTAATGCCAAAGGTTAACCTTAGATGTTTATTATGAAGTTCATAATTATATATGCAAAGAGAACCCCTAATATTACAGATAGCTAAACAGATACAAATTCAAATTATTATACATTCAGAGAGGGATTGGGCACTCAAAAAAATAATAATAATAAGACAACAGTGTTGTGGCATGACGCACAGACGGAGATGCAATGGCCAGCTTGCATGCTTCCCTAAGAGATAATGAGCAACTTCACAGTACTTGTAACTGTCACCACCTGGGCCGGTAAGTCCAGGAAGTCATCAGATGCCCCGGTGGCTGAACAGAGCAGCTCTTCTCAAAAATGCCTTCTGCTTTTTCCACATACCCTTGCTACCTATTGCCCTATTGAATCAATATTAGCCAAGCAACTATACTTGTAATTCTACAGGCTGACTGATACTTGACTCATGTTTGAACCCACATTGTGATTGGATACCTAAATCATCACTAACAAAAAACCTCAGTGGCCATTTTTTTCCCCTTATTTCCCATAAATCTCCTAACTTCTTCCTTGGGTTAGACTCTATTCTTTCGTATTATGAGGCCAAGAACTCCACATATCTGCTATCTAACAGATGAGGAATGGTACTTCTACATCATTTTGGAGGCCCAGTGAGATTGATACAGGGAACATCCAAATGATCTAGGGAAAACTGATTTCTCAACCTGACCTGGGACGAGTTCGTGTTCTCTAAAACCAAAGAATGGATGTTAGGAATAAATGAAGGTTATGAGCAGAATATATTTACTGGGGAGAAAGAAAGCTCCTGTCTGAGAGAGGGACAGAAGTGGGGCCCAAGTGGGTTGTCCCCAGAAGCTATCTCTTCCAGGGAATTTTTTACAGTGCCAAACCATGAGGTGAGGCAGGCCTAAGGTGGTAAACAGCATGGGAACTCACTTAGGTGGCCATGAGGTGGAACAAAACTATGGTCAACCAATGAGAATATATGCACCATTGCTCAGGTATAATTGATTAAATCCAATACCAAATGGGGAAGCGAGTCAAGAGTCATCTAGCAAGTGGGCATGAATACCAGGACAGGGTCACTTCAGTTGGGGGTTGGGCTAGTGACTCATTTGGGCTCTTTGAAGGTGACTGACACCTATTTAGAATATTAGTCCCTGACACTAATCTTTAGGGAGGTCAGTGTTTGTTTGATCTTTGGTCTTTAGGTCTGGCCCACAGCAGGAGTATTCATCCCTCCCACAGTTGTAAGGTATCTTGTCTTCTGTGTTATCTCTTTTGAAGACTTGGCCCTGTCTGTCTGCCTATATTATTTTTATCTAACTTAGCAGCCTGTGACATGATGAACGGAGAGAGGTAGAAGTCTGCTTTTGTTTCCTGTCACCCCTAAATACTTTAACTACATTCTGGACCATTACTGTTAGGCGATTGAGAATTGTCATTCACTGTTTGCTGGTTGCTTGTGCCTTGTCAAAATGACAAGTTTAAATTGAGAACGTGAAAAAATCCTACTGCCTTTAAATCTGGGTTTCATTGGTGGGGACATTTTTATTTTTGCAGGCAGGGCTTTCCACCCTTATTTAACAGGCAGGGCTTTTTACTTGTTTAACAGTTGTGAAATAGCTTGGTCTCTAAATTCTGGCAGCTCTATGCAATGGTTTTTTGAACTTCTAATTGGTTTGCCACTGAGGCTCTTGATATATCTGAGGCTACCAGTCAGGCTTTGTCAGCGCACCTCTGCAGGACAGGACAGTTGTCATCAACATCCACAAATGGTAACATGCATCTATTCACAATCCTAGAAACCTTTTCTCTTCCCATTCCAATCAAAAGCTCCTGACCCCCTAAAAACTGAGTGCACATATTTTTGCATTGGGAAAGCAAAGGCTGTTTAAAAAAAAAAAGGAAGCTAGGCCGATGGTTATCTAATTAGAGTAGCTATACAGGCTTCAAGGAACCCTCTGTTGTCTTCATTGCCACAGCTGTATGATGGGCACAGCTGGTAGCCCAATCTGCTGTCTTGATGCACTATACTTCACTCTGTGAGGCCATGCACAAGTATAGAAAAAGATTAAAGGGTGCCTACTTCAGTCTGAAGGTTGGACAATTTCCAGTGTGTAAGCATATAGTCCAAGGCTAAGGAGATAGGTTGGTAGCATAAGCACCTGCCTGACAAGCTCAGTGTCCTGAGTTCCAACCCTGTACTGCACCCCATGTGAGCCCCAGAACTAGGCGTGGTGGTACACACCTGTAGTCCCAGCACTGGGGAGGCTGAGACAGGAGGATCACTACGAGTCTGAACTATGTAGTGAGATGCTGTATCTAAATAAATAAATAAATAAGATGATGATGATAATGATGATGATGATGATGATGATGATGATGATGATGATGATGACGATGATTACGATGATGATATCATGGACATACTCCAAAAGAGAAAGGGAATTTAACATTGAGCTTTTCATCCTTAAAGCAACTGGAAAAGGAAGCATCTCTTTAAATCCCTCTTGTTTTTTACATGCCCTCAGGGCATCCCCTGAGGTTTTCCCTTCTACAGCAGGTAGCTGCTAATTGCAGAGTGGAGGTAGTTCCTCTGTGTCACCGAGGAATGCAATCTTGCCACTGTGGAATGGAAGTTTTTCCTGCAAGATCTACTGGCCCTGCACAGATATCAGGAAGGCCAAGACCCTAAAGGACCATAAATTCCAGTCTGGCAAGATAGACCAGGGCACTGAGGCTCGAGTCCCTATGCTTGCCTAAGTTTGCCAGAGTTTTCAGAGCAGGTTCAAGACTGTCACAGAACCAATTAAAAAAAAAAATTCAAATTTTGGTAGCATAAAGATTATATATGATTTACATTAATATGCACGTTAACTTTCAGGTACATATTATCCTCCCAAAGGTCTACTTAGGTTGACTTACAGATAGATATTAACTCAAATGCTTAGGGTTCATACAGCTTCAGAGTGAATCAAATACAAAACAGCTGGTCAGAGTAAAGTTATCTTTAAATTTGGTGACATAATTTCACCCAGGTTGTTAGACAACCAAGATAACAGAAAAGCTTACTTTTATACAAGCAATGTCTAGCATTATCTATAGAGAGGCTGTCAAACTCCAACGAAACAATTTCTGTTGATCAAAGATGAAATAATACACCCATACAGCAGTTATCTCCGTTCACAAACTTAATTCACTCCATGAGATTTTGGTCACAAAACAAACTGGACAAGAACCAACTTGAGTTCAGTGGTTAGGATCAGTGTTGACCTTAGAGGAAAATTTGATTCAGCTCTATCCAATTTTGTTTATGACCAGAATCACAGAGTGAATTAAGTTCAGGAATCATGATAGCACCATATAGAGCTTTAAGAAGTGTTAACTGCTATGATGAGTCATCTAAAGGAACTGTCAACATAACTAAGTAGGGATCCTTTGGGCTTGGGGCTGCTGTATAAAACTCTTTTCTGAGGCTCCACTGATGGGAGTTCTCCACTTTCTCTCTAAAATCTTAAGGAGGCACAGCCCAACAGACAGTGTTAAATAAATCATTATAATATATTTAAGTTGACTATAATTAAAAGTTCAGCTTTCTATTTCTAAAAAGTGTAAGCTCTTAAGACAGTAAGATCCTCTTGGTTAAACTTACAAAACTAAATTATTTTTTTAAACTACATTATTTTTTAAAGAGTACTAAATAGTATTAAAGGAGAAAAAAGTACAAGTGATACAGAATTTCACTTAACAAAGTAATATGAATTTCACAGTATTTGCTGTATGCATAGTGTTGTCTTCCAAACAGTTATTAATATTATCAGATATATGCATACAAAATGGAAAGAAAAAATATATAGAAATTACGAAGAGAAAAAGCACAGACAATTGAAAAAAAGGAGAAAAACAAATTATTATCTGCTCCTTTCCAGAGACCAGCAGAAATGCACAGTATGGTTGTCCAAACCATCCTGCTTACATACATAGATAAATCTCTTTCCTCCATTCTCTCTCCTGTCCTTCTCCTCAACTTAGTAACTCTTTTGAAAAGGTATAATCCTTTTCCTCTTCAGATTCCATTTTCTCTTTCAGGTTCTCACACACTTAGGAGACAATCCAATGTTTGCACATGTGGGTCTGATTTATTTCACTTAAGAGTGTGGTCTCTAATTTCATCCATTTGCTGACAAAAGATTCAAATTTATCCTGTTTTATGACTGAATAATACTTTATTGTGTAAAAATACCACATCTTTATCCATTCTTTAGTTGATAGGCATTTTGGCTGTTTCCCAGGATTTAGCTAGACAAATTATGCTGCTATAAACATGGGTGCACAAATATTGCTATGGCATGAGGTACAAAACTAAATTTAAAAATAAAGGTTCTATATTGTATTAAAATAGTTCCTTGTGTTTTCCACCATTAGGCTTTTGATTACTACAAAATGAGCTTTAGGAGCTAAAAAATAGTTAAATATTAAAATGTTTTCAATAATCAGTTTATGAGTGATTAAATAAACAACTACTATTTAAATGACATAAATTATATGTGGGAATAGTGATGTCTCAGTTCATAGACTTGATTCTTTCCATGATTCTAGTCATAAACTGAGTTGGATAAGAACTGAATCAAATTCAATAGTTTCATTCAATGTGACCTTCTGAGGAAATCTGAACTTGTCCAGTTTGGTAGGCAACCAGAAGTATAGACAGAATTGAGTTCATAAACTAAGGGGTGTGTTTATCTGTGTCTATGTTTGTCTATGTCTTTGAGCCTTTGTGTAGGATATGGGGTAAGTCTACCTTTAACATTAAGTTTAATGAGACTACATACTACCAAATAAGTAACAGTAAATCTTTTGTTATACAATGCACATCTAAACCTCAGACATATTAAATGATCAAAATTTGGATCTCTTTAAATCTGATCCTACCATTTAAAAGTTGACCTACATCTATTGCTTTTGACTACACAAGCATTTTGTTATTGTATAAATGAGATACATTTGCAATATTTGGCAATAAGTCTATATGCAGTTATTAATGCAGCTTCTTAAATTTATAAGAGCTCTAAAGATGTCTCTAATTCTTGTCAGTATAGTTACATCCTATAAAATCTATTAAAGGAGCATAAACTTTGCATTAAGAGTAAAAATTAAAAATATGTATTAATCAGCCTGGGCCACAAAAGTGAGTACAAGGCCAGCCTGAACTGCATAGTGAGACCCTGGCTCAAAAAGACAAAAAAAAAAAAAAAAAAAAAAAAAAAAAATATATATATATATGTATATATATATATATATATATATATGTATTAAAAAATTTCTATATAACATGCTACTAATTTGTTAATTTCATGATATATTTAATGTACTTGTCTTTCTAAAGTACATAGATTTTGAAAAATGCAAAACAAAAAAGCATGTTATCACACTGGCAACTTCCAGCTAAAGTTCATTATTATGATAAAAGTTTTCAGGCTCAAACATCTGACTTTACTTGTGTTCTAACTTTTGTGATAGAATGTGCATGCCAATTCAAAATGAAAGAGCCATCCACATGAACTGAACACTTTCTCAAGGCTTCTGCTAATATAATTGTTATGTGATTGTGTTATACAGTTAGAGGTACCTAAACATTAAGCAGTCTTGGCAAATATCACTAAAATATTAAAGATTGGACTTTAATAATCCACAAACTATATCTATAAACAAGTAAATTCTACTTAAATGGCACTCTAATAAAAGACAATAAATTTAGTAAAAGGTTCTTTTATGTTAATATCTCATAATCAGAAAAAGGTAACTAGCTAAAAAGTTATTTTACACTACAATGGAAATTTAAATGTGTTTCAGAGATAATAATTGTTCTAAGTAATCTCATGATTGTCACGCTAAAATGTTATGTTGCTCTTGATCTCAAATTTTCTCTGTAAAACTCTCTAATTAGTATCTGTTACCACTCTATGGGAATTCAACTCTTAAGACAATCATGATTGGTGAAGAATAATTCTCTGGTCACATTATATATTTCAAGGTGCTTGTAATAAACCTACTGCTCCCATTGCAATATTGGTGTAACTAATCTCCTGGATGTTCAACAACTGACATTTGGAGACCAAAGTTAAAAAGACAACTGGGTTAAGAGGACACCAATTTTTTCCCTGGACTCCAAAATCAAAAGGAACTCAGGACATCAAGTGAACTTTCTACAGGAGCCTACAATTCTTTTTTTTCTTTTCTTTTTTTTTTTTTTTTTGTCTTTTTGAGACAGGGTCTCACTGTGCAGTTCAGGCTGGCCTTGAGCTAACTTTTGTAGCCCAGGCTGGTCTCGAACTCACAGCGATCCTCCTGCCTCAGCCTCCCGAGTGCTGGGATTACAGGCGTGCGCCACCACGCCCGGCAAGGAGCCTATAATTCTGATGAGTCACCCAACCTCCAGAATAGGAAGACTGTTGGACACTCAAAAGACAGAAGTCAACCAGTGTACAGTGTGCTAAAGAGGATCACCTGAGTAACATCTCCCGTGATAAGCCACGGGGTCAATCGAGATTATGACCTATCCTAACAGTTGATAATGACAGAGGAGTTGAAAGGCTTTGTATATAGATCCAAAAGTAACCCCTGACAAGTTAATTTTGATTAACATAAGTCTCATTTTAACTTGATCTTAAACATTCTGAAGAAAAGCAAAAGCAAAAAGATAAATTCCTTAACTCAAATGTCTTTTAAAACCAGAGAGCTCTTAATTTTCTTACAGCTAAACTGGGAGGATTTGTGCACTAATAAATGAAACTTGTCATTGGATAAATGATTAACATCAGGTACAAAAAGATCTTAAAGAATAAATGTATCAGTCTTGTAGATAACCCCCATGAGCAGATAGGTCTCAGACCCAGTTGATTAAAAATTTCTCAATCAAGGACATGGCTCCTTATACCAATCTGTCATTCCATTTTAGAACTCAAGTTTTGGTCATACATACTTAATTTCTTGGCAAACTTCGTTTATTCCCACCTTAAAGCGGTCAAACTCCAAACGATCATGTAAATGGAACCAATGATAGATGTTCCAAACTCCTTTTACCAGTATCTACTATAACAACTTCATTCACTAGATGAATGGAGTTCATAACTGCTAAACCTCAACATGAGTTCTATCCAGGGCGCCTTATATAGCTCTGTGTTGAAGGCCTCTGACTGCAGTCTCTCCTACACCAACATTTCTCCAATTTGAAGCAGACAGATTGAAATGGCCCATTCTCCCCTAACCACAATTATGGATACCTCTTGTAGAGGGGGAAATATAGACAGCTAAGTGAGACAGGCATTAATATACAATAAATACATTAATATACAATAAAAGAGATTGGGCCCTCAAAAAAGTCACCATACATGTGTGTGCATGTGCGCATGCATAAACACACACACACACACACACACACATACACACACACTGTGTGTGAAATATACTGTTATTATCACCACCTGGCCCAGTAAGTCCAGATAGCCATCAGATGCCCAGGCAGCTGACCAGAATGTGGGGACCCACCCCTTCCCAAAAGCATCTTGTACTTTTTCCATATACCCTTGCTACTTGTTTCCCTACTGGACCAATATCAGCTAAGTAGCTACACCTGTAATTCTATAGGTTGACTGATGTTTGACTCATATTTGAACCCACACTGTGATTTGCTACATAAATTACCACTGACCAGAAGTGTCAGTGGCCAACTATTTGGGACCTTCCTGAAAATCCAGCAGCTGTTTTTATTCCCTGCATTTTCAATAAAACTCTCGTAACTTCCTCCTTGAGCTGGAGACTTCATTCTGTCATGTTGTGGGATCACAAGTCAGTACATCCACCATCTAGCAGATCAGAAGTTATTTTTCCTGTATCACTAAGCATTACAGAGCCATGGAGATTGTGGCAACAAGCACAGCTGTGACATCTCAAGGAGTTCTAAGGCATAGCTACTAATGGTTGCCAAGTAAGAATATAGCCCTGAAGAGCTACACTGTTCACCATTTCATGGGAGTTTCACAGTTTTAAGGTACTACAGGTACCACACCAAGCAGGGCTCCTGGTCAATCTGGCCCGGGAGCATCAGTTTGCAACTTAAGTTGCTGATCTCTTTTACATTTCGGTGAATAATCTGGCCTCCAACCTCAAACGCCTTTCAAGATGCCTAAAAGAAAAACATCATTTAGCATGTTAAAACTAGGGCTCTGTAAATCAACAAACCTGGCCCTATCACTTACTCACTATTCCTTATGCAGTTCTCTTAGGCTCTCTGAGTTTTGGTTCCTCATCCGCATATTACACAACAGGCCAGAGAGCTTTTAGTGGCACTTAAGTGAATTAGCATGTGCATAAGGCTCAGCATGATGCTGGATACATAGGTGCCACTGGAAACAATAGCCAAATGTCTGTCCTTGGCTGTACAGAACAAGAAGAGAGGATATCAGCCTGGCCATAATTGCATGCCATTTTCCTAATTCCAAGCACTGAGATATCTCATATGCCATATGCTATAAGGTTGCCAGTCAAACCCCATTATCTCATCCAGTAGGAAAATCTCTTAATGAAAGATACCTTTCTAAGATGTAACTAATAATTTCAGGAGGTTAACAGTAGTATTTGTTAGCAAACTATGCCAAAATGTGCCAAAGTATATAGCCAAAAATAAATAAAAACAAAACAAAAAACAAAAAACAAAACAAAAAAAAAACAACAACAACAAAAAAGAGAGATCAGGGATCCAAGCCAGAAGCAGAAACTAGTCCAAATTGTTCTGCTTTTTTTTTTGTTTTACTCTAACCCTAACCCTAACCCTAACCCCTAACCCTAACCCTAACCCTAACCCCTAACCCTAACCCTAACCCTAAGTCCAAATTGTTCTGATTCCAAACCAAATCTGATCCTTGGCCATGAATAAGAAGTTTTGTTCAATGGCTAATCCCTCTAACACCAAAATTCATCTAACAGTAACTTCAAATTTGGTTCCCTAAACTGACCTGATTTAAGTCAGAGTGAAGTGAATTATAATTCAACAGAGAAACCTCAACTGGAAACACAACAAAAATTGAACAGTACATATTTTCACACAAACAGACCTCATATCCTTGATCTCACAAAGGAGATAGATCTAAACTAATGGTCCAAGGAACAATGTCCTCAGCTTTGGCATCCCACTGCTTAGATTAACAACACATCCTACCATTAACAGCACTAAGAACTCAATGGTCTTTATAAGATGAGACCATACTGTACTAAGTGCACTCCAAATACAAATACACACACACACACACACACACACACACACACAATTTACTGATAAGAAATCTGCTTGATATGAGTAAGAGGTTTGTAAGCAGACTCTGGCAACCAACGTATCCTCATTTGTGATGTTCCATAGCACATCCCACCTGTACACCAAGAGTACCCATATTTAACACACCCAGAAAAACCTAGCCTGCTGTTAGTTGCATCAGGTATCCTACTTTAAGAAACTGTTAAAATCTTCCATTTGTTTTCTTACATAAACTAACCCAGAAAGATAAAACAAGGTATGCAAATTCAACAATCTGTTGTTAATATTCTACAAAGGCATTCCCTGACTCTCTAAAGGGCAACCTGACAAGAGTGAAACCTTCTGTAAAAAGCAAAAGCAAACACCACAGAAATGGAAAGTCATCAAAATAGCATTGGAGGGGTTTTTTTGTTTTTGTTTTGTTTTTTTTGTTTTTTGCACTGGTAGAAGTAGAAAAAAGGAAGAGAAGGCTTACCTTTTGGTATTATAACGTGTATAGGTATAATATACTGTGTGCAACTAAATAGTCCCAGGAACATGGCAATGAAGAAATCATAAAAGGGGCCCATCACCTCTTGCTATTGCCAATAAAACCTCAATTACTCTCCTAGCAACAAGCAGGGTTGAGCCCCAGCACACACTAGCCCCCACACCACACCAGGATTCCGTGGATCTGCTTCCTTCACTTTTGCACTGCACACCAGCTAAGATCAGCCCTGACTCATCTAGACAAAGTGGCAAGACGAGCTCTAGGTAGATCCTGACACTGGCTGCCAACGTAAACAAAGCACAAACGGTGACATAAATATGATTCCTTCATCCTGGTGTATTTCTCAAAATATTCTTAAAATATTTTTGCCAGAGATCTTTTCAAAATAATCTATCACAATTTTTAAAAGCATCTAAGATCAAACACAGCCGTGTTCATCCTTTCCACACCTCAACCCAAGCAGCTCTTTGTTTAGGGATGCCGGCATCTCTGTACCTCTACAAGCTGACTGCTTGCCCTCTACTGCTACTAATTAAATGGAGAAGTGGAGGATGCAAGGGAACGCGTCTGAACCAGCAGAAAGAGAATGCTACTTTTTACCCATCTCCAGGTAACTACATGAAAGGGGAAATTATTTCACACAAGCAAAGTATGGAAAAATAGTCAAAAACACAAGTCACACATTATTTGCTTTGGGTTCGTTCTCTGATAAACACCACTGCAAGCCTTGTCTAGCACCGTCAAGAAAAAGTCATACTCTAAATATCTCCCCACCCCAAGATATCTATTATATTACACATTTACGTAACACACACACACACACACACACACACACACACACACACACACACGCCATGCCAGGGAAGCAGCAGAGTGAAGCCATAATGCGAATTGTCTCAGATAATAGCCTCTCTTTAAACCCCACCCCCATCGCCAGGGAAAGGAAACCTCAGGAAAAAAAAAAAAAAAAAAAAAAGGGAGGGGTTAGAAAGAGAAATCAAAAAAGCCTGAATTTCCAGGCATCAACTTTTCATGAAATGCACAACCAGGATAGGAAATACCTCCCTGCTGAGTAATGCTTCACGGGTTGTAAATTCACCTCTGGAAAGGGGAGCCAGACCTGGGCGCGCACCCCGCCAGATGGCAAACCACTCCTACCTGCTCCATCCAGCCTGCCTGTCACGCCGCGCCAGCGACATGCCTCCCACCCCCCTGCCCCCCTTTTCGGTATAGCAATACACCAATAAGAGCAGAGAGTGGCTGGTCGAAAGAAGGCTGAGCAGTGATTTAGCAGGATTGTTTCAAAAGGGAGGAGTGGGAAACGAGAGGAGAGAGTGAGGGTAAAAACAAAGCCCTTTCTAGTCAAACCAACCGTCTGGGGGCGTGGCCTACTTCATTGCTTTATTAATAAAAGAGATCAATGAAGCTTTTCTCTCTCCACCCATCCTGATGGTTCCGGGCTTTGAATCTTTGGAAGAAAAAAAAAAAAAAAAAAAAAAAAAAAAGGCAGGGCTGCAAGCTTTCTCCAAGTTTCTAGCAGCACCTGCCACCCCTCCATGCACCATTAAAAAAAAAAAAAAAGAGTCCGAAAAACACAATCCTGGGTGCAGACTTTCCAAGATAAGGTCGTTCAAACGCCGTTCCCGGTGCCGCCCAGCTCGCAGCGGATCAGCACACTCACCTTTCGGGGCGCCGCTGACAAGATCGTTAGAAAGTTCCAGGGGGAGACAAGCAAGCTCCCCCACAGCACCCGCACCCGCTGCGACCCAGACGTGACACACAGCATGGACTCCTGCTGCAGGAGCGAGGAGCGGAAAGTTGTCCAACAGACTCGAGAGCCGGGGCTCACAGAGGAAAGGGACCAGCGAGGCAGAAAGGCACAAGTGCCTTCTGGCCTCCTCCAAGCGGACAGCACCGCAAAAGCCCGGGGTCCAAGAGCGTCGAGTCGCTTTATTTACAAACAAAGCGCTAGACTGTGGGGAAACTCCTAAATACCACCCTTCCGGGACCCCGCTCCGGGACGTTCCTGCGTTTAGGGCTCCCCTGCAGGCAGGCGCAAGGGACGCGCACCTTGGGGTGGCCCCGATCCCTCCGGTGCTGGCACAGGGCAGCAACTCCCCGGGGAGTCCCGGGTGAGAAGGGGCACGGCTCACCTCGTCTTCCGAAAGTCCGTAGACCGGCTCCCCGATCCCCGTCGCCATGGAGCCGGCGCCCAGCGTGGGTCCGAGGAGCTCCCGGGCGGCTGGGCTGCGTCTTTCCTCTGCGTCCCCTGTCGGCTGGTCCCGCGCCCAGCCCCGCGCGGCCCTCCGGGGAAGCGGCCGAGAGCCAGCAGGTGAGAGTGCCGCGCGCGCCCTGGTCGCTGCCGCTTCCTCCCGGAAGGCTGCCGGACGAGCGGGCTGGCAGTTCCCCTGGGCGCGCTGAGCAGCAGCGGTAACCCGAGCGCCTCTCTCTGAGCGCGGCGGCGACGACGCGGAGCCCGCTGGCTTCCCCTCCCGCGGCCCGCGCCCGCCTCTCTTCCTCTCAGTCCTCCCGCCGCCCGCGGGCCGCTCGATCTGCGATCCCGAGGACCTGGCTCTCCCGCCCCCTCACACCCTCAGTCCTGGCCCGGTCTCCCCGCCCCCTCCTCCGCCTCCTCCCACCCGGCGCCCAGAGGGGACCCTCCCTGCTCTCCGGGGCGGGCACATGCGCCCCCCAAGCCAATCACAAGCCGGGCTGGGGGGCGGGCCGCGGGGCGGGGGCGTTCTGCCCCACGCCCACCCCGGGCCGCGGCGGGGCGCTCTGGGGTCAGCAGGCGGCGGGCGGTACAACCGGGCGCGCCAGGGCGGGTCGGGCTGCCAGCTGACCCTCTGCACACCCGGCTTCCCCTGCTGGGAACAGCGCGCCTGGACCTTTGGGAGTGGGGAAGACATTTTGCAAACAACAAAAACACCTTGTGCATTTTTCTCCCCTTACGCTTTTCTACTTAAAGGTTGGAGCTCGCCGTAATTGTTAAAAGAGGGGAAGATGGACGTTTCTAGATCCCTTTAAATTCTTGGCAGCCCCAGCAAGTCGCACTTGGCTACACTGTCAGCTCCCGGGAGTGATCCGCCTGGCCAGGGCCCCAGCCGGGGAGAGGCTGCCCCGGTGTGGCCGCGAGCCGCCATTGCCCGTGTGAACCCCACCGGGACCAAAACCAACCGCTTTGGCTCTAAGAACATGCCCACGCACTCGGAAACAGCGTGGTTCTTTGAATAAAAAGGTAGCCTGTCTTTGAGATGCAATGTGAAATATCAAACTTAAGATTATCCTTATGCATATGCAAATTCTTGAGACTTAGTGCCACAGTAGGATACTTCCCACATTGTAAGCTAGTTTCTTCAGCACGCAGTTCAAGTATTTTTGGATTTATACGAAAGAATGCAAGAGACTACTTCAAATTCGTCACTCGACTTTCTCAGGAAGCCTTTCCTTAAATTTAAATGTTAAGTGCATTTGTGAATTCAAAAAGAAAGCAGACGCAGAATATACTATATGCTTTAGAAAAGAAAATAGCAAAGTGCCTTCTTGGATATGAAAGGGTGAATTTAGGATTTCCATTCAATGGACTTAAGCCAGAACACATAGTGCAATAGAATCATCTTGCTGGTCCCCAGCTACATTACCAAGTATCGGCCTTTCACCTTGCAGCTCAAAAGAAAAAGGGAAACATCGTATTTTGAACCTTTTGGCTTCCCTTCAAGCATGATTATGTCTTGAAACGTATGGCATATAATGGGTCACCTTTTTAAGACACAGACCCATACAGTCAACACCCTGCTCAGGAACCTTCTTTAGAATCTTGAGCCATTGAGTCAGTATTACTTAGATGCCACAGAATCCCAGCTGAGGAAAATAATCTTTACAAAGGAACATTGCAAAGACAGAACTCTATTCATTCCATGCCAAGGTTTTTTGACCTTTCAAACTTCCAACCTTTTTCTTTTGATGAACAGCACACAAGGAAAGGAGAGAGAGAGAAGGAGGAGGAGGGAAGAAGAAGGAGAAGGAGAAGGAAAGATGCCCTTTACCTTGTCTCTAGCCCCTGCAAATGGAAATTAGACTTTCCCCACCCTTACCACCTAAATTTTTTTTCATATTTATATAATGTATACTATGGAGGGAAAATGCAATTGCCTCAAATTTTCCTAATATGAAAATATTTCTCTAAGTAGACAAGAAATCTCGGCTTTGCTTACCCTTAGGTGAAGCCATATGGTCTGAAAGCTATAGAGAGATGTCACCACTTCCTCTTCCTCCAGCATTCTGCTCCTGCACCCACAGACCAAGCAGTCAGTACCCATCTGCAGTCTGAAGTCATGTTTCTCAGTGGCCATTAGATACTACAATATCAACTTGCCATGTGTTATGGTTTGTATTTAGTTATACCCTCAAAAATCTCATGCAGTCATGGGGAGGGAACTTTTAGAGTCTGAGGTTAACTCATGATCCACTGGGATAAAGCCATAAAACACTCATTAAAAAAATTAGCCCCCTTTGTAACTTTACCCCAATACAGTGGTCACTACAGTGGATGTACTTTAGAATGGCCTGGAAGCTTTCAAAAAGACTAAGTGTCCACTGGCCAGCACAAGAGGCTATGATTAAAAGTTCTGAATAGGAACACAGGCACTAGGAGTTACCATAGCATCATTAATGATGGTAGTATGCATATATATGACCCCTAAGCTAGGAACTTCCAAATTTCACACACATAGAAGTACGAAGGGGGATCTTTACTAAAAGCCATCCATTTCCTTTAATCTGTTTCACATCTACTAAACAATTAGATAGAGCCATAATTTGTAAATTTCCTCTAGAATTTGTCCTCCCCCCCCCCTTTTTTGGAGACTGTCTTTAAACCTTAGGTCTGATTCTATGTGTGTTTGATAAATGCTCTTCACTGGAATCATCAGAAATAAAAAATTAGCAAGAACAATTTTAAAGTACAATGGGTAATCACAAATAGCACTTTAATGCTAAGCCTCTTCACAAATTATTGAATTGTCTTAGCAAAATTCCATGTATCTGAATCACATTGCAGAGGAACCCAGAATAGAGTACTACATGATGTCAAAGTTTGTGGAATTTTCACACAAATTTTTTCTCTTCAGTCTTTGTTGGTGTCTTACATTCCTTAAAAAGATTTTCCAGAAGCAAGTCTGTTGAATAAGGACATATAGTTGTAAAAACTGGTGTCATCTGGGAACCTAGGAACTTTGAGACATAGAGAAATCTTACCCATTTAAGGTTTTAATGGTTATATAAGGAAGTAAACCATACTTCAGATTTTTTATTAAGAAATTAGTGGAGCTGGGGAGATGGCTCTGAGGCACAAGTGCCTGCTGGGCAAGTGCAAGGTCGTGAGTTTGAACTCCGGTCCCACCAAAAAAAAAAAAAAAAAAAAAAAAAAAAAAAAAAAAAAAAAAAAAAAAAAAAAAAAAAAAAAAAAAAAAAAAAAAAAAAAAAAAAAAAAAAAGAAGTTAGTAACAGTGACTTTTGAATCAATAATTTTGTATAAAACTCAGTTTTTATGAAATACATTTTTAACACAAAGGGATGATCAAAATGAGATGAATATTTAAATTTTAAAATTTATTACAATAAAAGAAACATTGGCAAGACTAAACACACCCCTTTAAACACATCCCACCATTTTTACCACTTTCAGAAGCAGTTTTGGAAGTACTTTTTCATGAGTGTCTTTGTGCAATGTGATTTAAAAAAAAAAATACAGTGAATGCTGCTACCAAGTGCCGTCCACTGAAAGACAAGCTTGTAACAACATCAGCATGTCTGTTCACTGTATCTGACACAGTAGGGCTTCTAGCTCCTTACCAAAGTCAAAATGATCATGGATAGCAGGCATTTTGAGTTGATTTACAATAGCAAGTCAGCCATGACAGTGCAGCTAATGACATGATCTTTTCCCCAGTGCAGTGAAAGCTGTCAGAATTGCTTCAGAAAGTGGCAAAAATAAGTGTGTTTGAAGTGAGGAAATTATTTTGAGGAAGAATAATGTCAATATATTTTTTACTGTTGGGGGGATTCTTTCATTTTGTTTTGTTTTGTGGTTATCTAAGCACAAAGGGCCCCATGAATTCAACTATGAATTGTACAATAACTTCAAAGGAAGATCTAACACTAATACTCCTTAAACTTTTTAATGAAATCAAAAGGGAAGGGGTACTTTGAAACTCATTCCTGGAATCTAATAATAAATTGATTCCAAAATCAGACAAAGACTTAATTTAACAATGAAAACTATTTGCCAGTCTCTTGAATGTTGCAAAGATCCTTAACAAGATACTGACAAAAATTGCAACAAATCATTGAAAAGATTATATATCACAACTAGCTGGGCATTGGGGCACATGCCTGTAATCCCAGCACTTGGGAGGCTGAGGCAGAAGGATCAGTGTGAGTTCTAGACCAGCCTGGGCTACAAAAGTGAGGTCAAGGCCAACCTAAACCGCACAGTGAGACCCTGTCTGAAAAAGACAAAAATAAATAAATAAATAATAAATAAATAAAATTTAAAAAGATTATATATCACAACAAAGTAGCTTTATCCCAAAGATGCAAGGATGACTCAACATACACAAATTAATAAATGTAATTAATCACACAAACAGAACCAAGGACAAAACCACATGATTGGGCCAGCAAAATGGTTCAGTGGTCTAAAGTACCTGCTTAGGCAAGCTTAGACAACCACAGGGACAGTGGTTTGATCCCCAGCACAAATGCTGCACCAATCCCACCCCCAGGGCAGGCTAAGCCAGCCATAAAAATTATATATATATATACATGATCTCACAAATGCAGAAAAAAATTTTATAAAATCCAACATACATTCATAATATTTTTTTAAAATCTGAAGAAGGGCTGGAACTTTAGCTCAGTGGCACGGTACCTGCCTGGCAAGCATTAGGTCCTGAGTCTAGTAACCCCCTCTCTCAACAAAAAAATGAAGAACATAGATATAGAAGGATCTTATTTCAGTCTGATAAGAGTCATCTATAACAAATGTACCTCCAACATCATGTTAAGTGGAGGAAATGAAAGCTTTCCATCTAAAATCAGGAATAAGATAAGGATGTTCGCTATTGCCACTCCTGTCCAACAGAGTACTCAAAACGTTAGCCCATGCAGTCAGGCAAGAGAAAGAAATAAAAGGAACACTAATAGGAAAGGCAGCAGTCACACTGCCCTTTCTGCAAATGACATTATCCCCTACATATAAGACCCAAATATTCCATCAAAGACTCTAGATCTAATAAATGAATTCAACAAGGTAATAGTATAAAAAATCAATACACGAAATCAATAGCAATCCTGCACAGCAGTGATGTATTCACCAAGAAAGCAATTAGAAAACAATATCATTCACAGTAGAATTAAGAAAAAAATTAATATTTAACTAAGCTAAAAAGAAAGTGAAATAAAGCTCATTAATAAAAACTATATCTACTACTCTAACAAAGAAGAGCAAAGATGATATCAGAAAAGGAAAATATATCCCCAGTTCCTCAATGGGCAAAACCAATATTGTCTAAATGGCCATATTTTCAACACTGATATACAAACACTTGATTCGATCCCAATCAAAGTGTCAACTATTTTTCTCACTGGACTACAAAAAATAACCCTAAAATTCACTGGAACCAGGAAGACCCAGAAGAGCTAAAGTAATCCTGGGTAACAAGAGCAGCAAGAGCAAAGTAGAAGGCATCACAATCCCTGATTTCAAGTAATAAAGTTATAATGATTTATAAAAATTGTACTGGCACAAAAACAGATATGTGGAGCAGTGGAAAGGAAACAGTCAGACTACCGAGGGTGTAGCAGCCAGCCTAGGTACATTCCGGCGTCTGGTCTTTGACCAAAGAGTCAAAAAAGCACACACACTGGAGGAAAGATGGCCTCTTTAAGAACTAGTACTGGAAAAACTGGCTATCCATGTGCAGAAGGATAACTTTAGGTCCATAACTCTCATCATTTACTAAGAATCGAAACAGCTCCAAGAGCTAGATAGTAAAACAGAAACAAGGCCGGTGGAGATAGCTCAGCTAAAAGTCTGCCTGGCAAGTACAAAGACCAGATTAAATTCCCTGCATCACATTCTGCCCTGACCCCACCCGGGGCACACAGTGTTGGCCCTTGAGACTGGGGAGGCAAAAACAGGAGGATCACTATGAGTCTAGCCACATAGTAAAACCCTGTACCAAATACATAAATTTAAATTTAAAAAATGAAAAAACAGAAACACCAAATCTGCAGGAAGATAAGATGGCTAAAATTATTGAAGACACAGATACAAGCAAAGACTTTGTGAACAGAATCCCACCTATATAAGAAATAATGTGAAGAATCAACAAATGGAATTCTGTCAGGTTAGCAAGCTTCCACCCTGTAAAGGGCGCAATAGAGTGATAAGACAATCTACAGAATGGGACCAAAAATTTGCCAGCTACTCCTCAGATCACTAACATCTAGAATATATAAAGAACACAAAAAAACTAAATTTATCCATTTAAAAGACCCAGTAGAAAAAAATTGACTGTACTTCTCAGAAATACAAACGACCAATATGTACATGAAAAAATATTCAACACCACCACTAGTCATTAGAGAATGTAAATTAAAATGACAATGAGCTACCATCTTACTCCAGAAAGAACTGATGTAATTAAATCAAATACAGTAATAGCAACTGCTGGTGAGGAAAGATTGAAGAGTCGATCTGCATTACATTGTTGGTGGGAATTCAAGCTAGCACAACTATAGGAATATCCATGTGTACGCCTAGGTTAATTGTTCAAAAAGCTCTATTTATATTACATTTTTTAAAAAAGAATAACTGCCAGACAGATCTGCTGCAAACTGTCGTTGGGGAAAAAAAAAAATGATTTGGGTTCAGACTTGACAAAACCTAAAATATGAACAAATACAAATGTTTTAAAAAAATAGTACCAATTTGTTTCTTGCTATGATGTCTTTGTTGTCACTTCTGGTAAGTATTAAAGGTAACTTTAGATATTGGGCTTACATTCCAGATCCACCACACAACAGAGGAGTTCACTGGTGGGATGCAACTCTACCCATATATGTAAATAAAAGTTCCTGGTTACCTGGCACTTATTATGCCCAGGGACCAACAATGCCATCCAAAAAAGGAACCAAAATTTCATTTTATGAAATTGGAGTAAAAGGCTGGCCTATTTGTATTGGAAATGGAGCTCATTGCTTAAAAACAACAAGAGTCTGGTTATCTATAATAAATAATAACACTCTGGGTAAAGGAGAAAAAAAGGGATTTTTTCTTCTCCAAGAAAAACATTTTAAAGATATGACTGCTGGTGAAATGCTTCCACTGCCCAATCTGCCAAAATACCAATGTTGCTTACCTCAATAAGTGGGTACATTGGAAAGTCTATAGGAAAAACAGCCTGGGTGTTAGTTAATGCTTCCAATAAAAATGTCATAGATTGGAGCCCTTATGGCTCTGCCCAGATGATAAAAGGGAAAAAATAAAAATAAAAATAAAATGGCAAGAATAAAATTTATACTAGCACTAAAAATGCCAAGGATACAATAATGGGACATGGAGGAAAAATGTCCCCTAATGTCTCTCATGTTTCTGAGGGACCAGTTCAACATCATCTTTATTTTTTTTTAAAGAATTTTATTTTATTTCTTGTTTCAGAACTTTTGTTTGTTTGTTTATTTATTTTTATGGCCGGCTCAGTCTTCCCTGAGGGCAGGGCTGGCGCAGCATGTGGTGCCGGGGATCAAACCATGGTCCCCGTAGCCGCCCAAGCTTTCCCAAGCAGGCACTTTAGACCACTGAGTCATCCTGCCGGGCCCCAACATCATCTTTAAAAGCTAGTTACCTCATTAAATCATGTGTCAGCCTAAAAAGGTTACACATGGAGGAATCAATCCTCACATAATTTCATCTAAAATTTTTAAAAAAAGCACAACTCATTTTACTCAGACATGTGTTCTCCCTCACTTGTAGCTTATAAGACCTACTTATTGGAACCCTTCTAACTATACCATTACATGTCACAACTGTTTTTTATGTACATGTCTAAATTCTTCTATTAGCCTTAATTTTTCTAGGGATAACATCTATATTCTCAGGACAAAGACCAAAATCTGGCTTTCTGTACAGCTACAATGACCATGACAAGACTCCCCTTCCATGATACTGATCCAACATTTAAGAGAGATATTTAAAAAAATGATTAAATTTGTGATAGCCATAATTCTAGAAGTAATAGCTGTCATAGCTATAGTTGTGACCGCTGAAATAACGCTAAACCAAGGTGTACAAACTGTTCATTTTCTGCAACAGTGACACAAGGACTCAAAGCAATTATAGACTTCTCAAGGACACATAGACTCAGAGTTAAATACTAAGATAAATGATTTAAAACATGCTGTTGTTATGCTAAAAGATCAAATTGTTAATCTACAGCACCAACTTCGTTTCAAATGTGATTAAAATACCTCTTCATTTTGTATAATTCCCATTCCATGAAATCTCATTTCCCATGGAAAAATATAAAAAGACATTTATTATATCATGGTAATATTACTGCTGAGATCCTGTCTCTTCAACAACATACTGATAATACTTTTATAAAACAATTATCAAAATTGTCTAGCACTGATCTGTGACAAAACATCTCTAATGACATTAAAAGCCTGAATCCTTTTCATGTTACTTAATGGTTTAACAAAAATATAATAATAATTTGTGTATGTTGTCTCTGTGCTGTTTGTATATCCTGCTTAGCCTGGTGATGAGAAGGGGCCCAACAACAAGCTATAGACCAAAAATCTACAGTCCTCGCACTAATGCCTGAAGAACTTTCAACATAAATAAAAGCAAAAAATTATAGTAATATAAAAATAAAACCAAAGGCCAATTGATATCCCTAAAAACAAAAAATCAATAAACAGAATCCAGGGAAGGCTACTTTCTATTACTTGGGAATCCCAAAAAACTGGGATTCAATGTTACAGATAACAGCTTATTCTACGGGTGTCCTATTCTTTGGCCCCCTTGCTTGTAATGTTAGTTTGCCTCCTCCCCTGCTTGAAGTGTTATCAGTTAGTATTTGTGTAAACCTAGTGTTAGGTATATGGTGATTTTGTAGTAGGTATTCATTAAAGTAGTTGTGCACATTCCTTAGTTTTTTTTAGCCCTCAATGAAAATGAGATACTTCTAAGGCTCTGGGCTCACTTGAAGAGAGACCTCAGTGAGTCCTCTAAAGCTACACTCATCAGGTCTTCTTGTCATTTCTTTCAGCTCCTACTCATAACATACAAAAACAACCACTATGAAAAACAAACAAACATGGGGCCCGGCGGGATGGCTCAGTGGTCTAGAGCGCCTGCTTGGGGAAGCTTGGGCGGCTTCAGGGACCGAGGTTCGATCCCTGGCACCACATGCTGCGCCAGCCCTGCCCTCGGGGTGGGTTGAGCCAGCCATAAAAATGAGTGAATAAACAAAGGTTCTCAAACAAGAATAAAAATAATAAATAAAAAATTAAAACAAACAAACAAACAAAAACCTAGGGATTCCCCCTTCTGGGTATTGTCCTAAAAGAGATAAAGACATCATATTGCAGTGACCAATTCCTGCCCATATTGTCCTAAAAGAGATAAAGACATCATATTGCAGTGACCAATTCCTGCCCATATTTATAGCAGCACAACTCATAATAGCTAACTATTGGAAGTGGTCTGTACATCATCAATAGTTGAATGCTTAAAGAATACATGGTCTTTGTATACAAGAAGGACTGCTTTGCCATAAAGGATAGATTTGAGTGATTTTTAGGAAAATAGATGCACCTTGAGACCATAAAGTTGAGTGAAATCGGTGAGATACACAACTTTAAATATTGTAAGTTTTGCCGGGCGTGGTGGCTCACACCTGTAATCCCAGCACTTGGGAGGCTGAGGCAGGAGGATCGTTGTGAATTCGAGACCAGCCTGGGCTACAAAAGTGAGCTCAAAGCCAGCCTGAACTGCACAGTGAGACCCTGTCTCTAAATAAATAAATAAATAAATAAATAAATATTGCAAGTTTTCTCTTATGTGAGAAATTCAAAGTACACATAACTTACAGAGCACAATCAATGACAGGAAATGATTCAGGAAGAAAAACCTGATCTGGGGTGAATGACCTCCAATAGGGAACCTCCAAATGATTTAGGGAAAATCAATCCCCAACTTGAAAAGTACCTGGGATGAGATCTGGGCCAGATCTCAAGACAGGACTAATTAAAAGAAATTCCATAGTTTCTTAAAGATGGGCATCAGGGATTGATATGCTAAATGAGTATCAATCACCTTGAAAGAGCCTAGCAAGAGTCATGAGCCCAAGCTCAATAGGTGGTGTTCTTGCTCGCTTACTATGTGATTTGCCTTCCTATTGGGTCCCAATATTAATCAATTTTACCTGAACAGTGGTGCTTGTAATCTCATTGGCTGACCACAGTTTTATCCCACCTAAGTGAGTTCCCACATCTTCTCTATAAAAGTCCCTGGAAGAGACAGCTTCCGGGTGGACACTCACTCGGGACTCCCCTCCTGTCCCTCTCTTGGACAGAAGCTTTCTTTCCCTCAGTACATATGTTCTGCTCATTACCTCCATTTATTCCTAAAATTCATTCTTTGGTTTTAGAGAACACAAACTCGTCCCAGGTACTTTTCAGGTTGGGAATTGGTTTTCCCTATATCATTTAGAGGTTCCCTATTGGAGGTCATCCACCCCAGATCAGTTTTTTCTTCCTGCATCATTGGGACGCATACATAATGTGTCTCAATTCTTGCTTTCATCCCCTTTCCCTCCACAGTCTCCTCTGTCCTCCCTCTCTTGGCCCCTTTCCCTTTTGGGAAAAGATCTATTTACTACTTCTCATTATCCATCTCTTACTTTGCTCTTTGTTTATATTTTGGTTTTCTCATGTGAGAGAAACTATGCAGTATTTAAGTGTGTGTGTGTGTGTGTGTGTGTGTGTGTGTGTGTGTGTGTGTGTGTCTGGTTTAATCATTGCACTTCTATCCCTTTCCTAGTTGCACCTGACATTTTTCATGGATGCCTAAGGTAACAAATTGAAAATTAACATCTTAATCCTTCAGCTAAACAACACAAGGAAAGTTTAAATGTTGTTTTTGATGAGGATTGATATCCAGTTCTTGTCTATTTTCCCAATAGAGGGGAATAGAGCCTGAAACCTCCAAGAAAAGGACTTACCAATGAGCTATGCCTTCAGTCTCGTTCTTTTAAACAAAACAAAACAAAACAAAACAAAAACAAACAAAAAACACCATGTTAAATCTTATTAAACTTTCTCATTTTTTTTTAAAGCTTCATCCATATGTTGTTCCAGCTTTTTCCTGAGGATTCTTTGTTTATTCTTAGCTATTGCTTTAGCATCATTTCCCCTTTTCCAGGGAACATCTTCTAAAATTTGTTTTTGTAAGTGTCCTTGATGATAGACTCAGTTTCTGTTTGTCTGAAAATCTCTACCGTCATCCACGGCAGATGGTGAAATTATGTGTTAGGAGAAGATTCAAAGCTTTTGTGGACTATGGTGGAAGATAAATAAATGTTCTGAATGTGACTTGTATCACTGATCAATTTCGCTGCCCTACCCCTATCACTTTTCAATCTCAAATGTATAATCAGCTTTCTTTTGAGAAGCACTGGGAGAAAGACATGCTTCAAGAAACAGTACTCAGTCTTATCAGTCTCCTTCTCTGTACTTTAAAGATGTGATTTCTCTGATGGCTGGCTTCCATTGTGGATGGTCGGCTCTGAGTCTAAGTGTTGTTGCTCTGTAAACCATTTCCTTTGTCTTTGGCTGGTTCTTGGTGCTTTACACTTTCTATAAGTTGCCTATTTCGCTTTCTTTACCCTGCATAATATATCTTTCATCATTTCTGGAAAATGCTCAGATATGATCCCTTGAAATATTCTTTTTTGGGGGGCTGCCGGGGAGATAGCTCAGTAGAATAAGTGTCTGCCTGGCTAGTGCACGGTCCTGAGTTCAATCTCTGGTAATGCAAAAATAAAGAAATATTCTTTTTCTCCATTCTCTAGATCCCATCATTCTGGGACTCCAACTAATTGTGTACTTGTTCTGCGTCTTCTGGGCTCCACATACCCTACTCTGCTTCCTACTTTACAGTTCTATCTTTGTGCTCCTTTTCAAGCAACTTATTCAAATTTCTTTTGCACTTCGCTAAAAATTATTTTGCTGAGTCTAATTTGTTGTTTAATCTATCAATTGAGTTTTTAACTCCACAATTATATTAAAAGTTATAGGCTGGTGAGACGGTTCAGTGGTCTAAAGTGCTTGCTTAGGCAAGCTTAGGCAACCACAGGGACCATGGTTCAATTCCCAGTCTACCACATTCTGTGCCAGTCCCACCCCCACAGCAGGATGAGCCAGCCATAAAAAATAAAAAAGTTGCATATAAGCCCCTTTTAAATCAAATTAATTATTCTTACTTGGTTTTGGTGGCAAACAAATATAGAAAAACCAGCCTCATCATCTTCTTTGGTTATATATTTTTATTTCATTAAACATTTTATAATTTTATACATGTTTATAAAATTTATTAGTTTGAATTTTTTAATTCCAATATTAAAATCTTTTTGCTTGTTTTTTAAGATTGATTGAGTGATTGATTGATTGATTTGGTACTGGGTTCTGATACCCAGCTCAGACCTATAGTGATCCTCCTATCTCTGCCTCCCCAGGACTGGGATCACAGGTGTGCGCTACCATGCCCGGTTTCGATGGCTGACACAAATGTGGGGGTGGGCATTGCATGCAGTACCAGGGATCGAACCTGGGTCCTTGCACTTGCCAGGCAGGCACTTAGACTGCTGAGCTATCTCCCCTGCCCCTCACTTCATTTATTTAATTGTATTCAACAGAAATCCAAAGTGGATTTGCATTTGCTTTTGCTAAGAACCAGGGGACAGCACCCCTCTGGGACCACTGCAGCTCTATTTGAGAATCTCAATACAGGAGTCTCAAATACAGCTACTACATGAAAGGTCAGTGTCCCCAGCAGAGCTGATGTAACATCTATTCTCCAACTGCTTCATCGTTCTTCAGTTTTAGCCAACATTTTCAGTGTGGAAGGGTATGGAAGACTGTATTATTTTTCAGCCAGTAATCACTTCCCCACCCCCAAATGACCTTGCTGCCAGTGATAGTGCACTTGACCTCTTAACTTACATGTCATTTGGCAGACAAACAGAAGTGCCAGGGTAGCCAATTCTAAACAGAGGTCCTGAGGTTTTGCATGTTTCTGCTACCTCTTTGAAGCTCCTGACTTCCCCCATGTGCACATTATATTCTAACTAAGGGTGGCTTCTTAAGCCTTAAGGAAGATGCCTTACCCACAGCCAGAGCAGGGTCACCTAAAGTACAGTTATCAGCTTGCTGCACAAACTGGAAGCAAATATTTGCTGCTGCAACCACTGAGGTTGTGAGATTTTTGCTACTCATAATTATTGCACTAAAGCAAATATATGGGCCCTTCCAGGGTGAATTTCTCTTATATACTGCAAACCTTGCAATATATTTCAACAGAAATAGCAATCTGGTTAGGAATCTCTATGGAGTTATCTTACAAATGAAGCACTTGAAATTCAATGCAGTTAAGGGATTTTTGCCTAAAAGAAACAGAGCCAATTTTGTTCTTTTAATAAAGACTTTGGATTCTTATCCATCCCCATTAACTCATTTAAAACTGAAAATTGTAAACAGAACTTTAAACTTTAAAACTGAGTACCAGCGGGGCATGGTGGAGCACACCTGTAATCCCAGCCAGCATTTAGGTGGCAAGAGGATCAATGTGAACTCAAGACCAGCCTGAACTGCATATTGAGACCCTGTCTCAAAAAGATCAAAAAAAGAAAAAATCAATACCATGTTTCTATTTTCTAGAAACTGGACAACCTGTTGTTTACTTTCATATAGTCAGTATGACAAATTACCACAAACTCAGGAGATTAAAAAATTAAGAGATGTATTCTCTCATGGTTCAGGAGGTCAGAAGTTCAAAACCAGCCTCACTGGGCCCACACCAAAGTGTCATGTCCTCCCTGGAATGAGGAAAGAAGAACCCATGTTCCACCTTTTCTGGCCTCCAGAACTGAATCCTGTGCTTGTCTCAGTGCACGTCCCTGCCTTGGTCATTTAGGTCAGCAGCATCACCAGTGTCCTCTGTGGAGGCCATCCTGTCACCTTCTTCCCTACATCTGAAGTCAAATCTCTGACACCTTCTAGTTAAGACGCATGATTATATTTGGAATCCTTCGTTAGTCTGGAATCACTTCACCTCAAGATTCTTTATTTAGGGTTGGGGAGATAGTTCAATGGCACAAGCACCTCCCTGGCAAGTGCAAGGTCCCAAGTTCAATTCCGGTACCGGAAAGAAGTGTGGCCAAAAATTTCACTATTTATTCTTTTAGATGTCATAAATTCTCTGTTATCTGAGTTCAACTTGGGTTAAGTGAGGGGAATTATTTGACTTTTCCTATTTCCTTTGCGTTTTCACTTTCTAGATGCAAGATAAATAATGTCCTTCATTACTTAGAAATTCTAAAAACAGTTGCTTAAATTAAGAATCATAAGCTCATTGATCTTTCATTTAAAAGTATACTTTTTGCTAATAAAAGGTAGAAATATATGTTTTTTCACTTTATTTTTTTCTATTTCTAGTGTAATTTTCTTCCTTTTTTTTTTTGTCTTTTTGAGACAGGGTCTTGCTATGCAGTTGAGGCTGGTCCTGAGCTCACTTTTGTAGCCCAGGCTGGTCTCGAACTCGCACCAATCCTCCTGCCTCAGCCTCCCGAGTGCTGGGATTACAGGCGTGAGCCACCACGTCCGGCTATTTTTTTCCTTTTTTATTGTTTAAGTTTAACACGAGTTATATTACATATTTTCATCATCAGATCAGTTTAGATTAATACATATAGGTATATAAGCTTGATCAAACAATTAAACATTAACCCTTCTAAATCAACATTATTTTTTTTT
>PVJA010027917.1:0-28108 GCA_004027025.1 Myocastor coypus
TTTATTTATTTATTTATTTATTTATTTATTTATTTATTTATTTATTGTTTCAGAACCTTTGTTTGTTTATTCACCCATTTTCATGGCCGGCTCAGCCCGCCCCAAGGGCAGGGCTGGCGCAGCATGTGCTGGGGATCGAACCGTGGTCCCTGAAGCCGCCCAAGCTTCCCCAAGCAGGCGCTTCAGACCACTGAGCCATCCTGCCGGGCCCTGTTTTGGGTGTTTTATCCTCAGATTATGAATTAATATACTAATCTTTGTCTTTTTTAATTTTAAAAATTTTTTTTTGCTATTTTGATTTACCTACTTTTATGTTCCAGGTTCACTACTCCCTCCCTTAGCCCTTTGCAAAGTATATTTGGGACCTATGGATGTATGAGAGAAAGACAATATCATGAGATGTATGTTGAAATCCAGCATTCAGGAAACTAATTAAAAGAAATTATTACCTCAGAGAGAAGTCTTCACAGACAAGAGTGTTAGAAGGAGGTGAGCAGAGAGAAAATAGGGCTTTATAGGAAGCCTGAGTGTCCATGTAAGTGCAGGGAAGCTTCGCAGACCGAACAGAGAAGCTGAAACGTGTGGAGGATCCACATGGTGAGGAAGCAAGGGTGAGAGCAATGGCATGGGGGGAGTTCCTGGGAGGACAGGAGCTTCTGGGCTGCTCAGCAGGGCCAGGGGAGGCCACCAGGAGAGGCCACTGATGCCTTGTGCGGGCCTCAGGAGGGATGGAGGGGTTGTGCCCAAGAGAATGGCAGCAGTGAATTATGTCTGGAGACGCTGTTCTGAGTCACGCTGGGTGAGAACTGAGAGCCTTTCAGTGGGAGACGGCCCTACACAGTCATGAGGAGGCTTGAGGCTGGCCACACCAGGCAGGAGGCAGGCACGGGGCTGCACGGCTGGATGGGGCGGCATCCGCCGTGGCTGGGGCTGAGCCATCCTGATTTAGAGGCCGGATGTCGATGATGACACCATTAACTGAGAGAGGGAACACACACCTCCCCACTAATTATCCTTAGAAAAAGTCAAAATAGAACTTTTGATTGAATTAAATTACCTTGAACATGGCGCCATTAGATGAGAGATTGGAAAGTCTGATAATACAAGCCTATAAAGAAAAACCAAACCAAACCAAAAACACCTAGGTACTATTCAGTCCCTTTCTCAATAATCTTTAACTATTATGATCCTAAATAGTTTCTCTTTTCCTGAATAGTTTCCCCTGTAGGGTTTCAAAGAAGAAGCTCTCCACTAAAAGCTCTCCTCTTCGCTTTGTTCTCACCCTGCGGGGTGTGTGCAGAGCTGGGTTCTATGAATCCTCTTTGCATTAAAAAAAGGTTTTATTGGCTTCTATAGGATAAGTTTGTACTCTCAGTGACCTGGAGAAGCTGTCAATGGGGAAAAAAATGGCGGCCTGTGCATTCCATCCAGTCCCGGGCCTTCCAACTCTCAGCTGGAAGCGGCGGCCTTAGGAAGATGATTCCCAAGGTGAGCCTGGTGTGCTGCTCCTCCATCCCGGCTGCTCTCGTGGGATGTGTGGACATTACTCTGCTCCTCGACAGAGCTGTGGAGTTTCGCCGCTGCTGAGCCCAGGTGGCCCTGTGGCCTCTGTGCCTTGCTCTAGTCATTACGTGGTATCCAAGACTCCTCAGCAGAAACCTGGAGGCGGCCTCTTCTTCCCAGTCTCCTGCCTGTTGTCCATGGCCAGCATCCAGGAGCGCTCAAGAGGGTGGAGCTGGGTCAGCTGAGCCTAGAGTGGAGCTGAGACCAGCCCTCTGGGCTAGGCCTGGCTGCTCAGGCCTCTACGATGGCAAAGCTCCGGGACCCTAACTGTAGGTCCTAGCTGTTCTGGCCTTGGGGATGAGGCCTGGGTTCAAGGAACCACAACTGTGAATCCCTTCCTTCATCTCCAAGTCCCCTCGGGACTCTCACAGGGATCCAGGAGCTCTTAGCTTCTGATCCCAGCTGGAGCCAGGTTTCCACTGGCCAATGTCCATCCTTTCAGATGACAGGATTCTTTCTAATCTCTGTCAACAGACACAGAGGCTCCAAGCCTAGCCCTTTGCTCTGAGTCTTTTCTGGTTTTGGGAGGTTGGTGGGGAGAGATCCAGGGCTCACAGAGGCTCCAGGCTATGTCCCTGCAGCACCTTTGCGGGCTGGACCTGTGTTGCAGCCTCCTGAGCAGATGGTTATCATGGTCTGGTTTCCTCCCAGTGCTTTGCTCTTTCTACCTCTGATGCCAATAGATTGTGTATAGGTGCTGCCCAAGCAAGCAAACTCGGTAGATTTTGGAGCCAGCCCACTGTGTGCCAAGTGCGCACAGCTGAGGCTAGCAATGGAGACATGAGCGGGTAGCCTTCTATGCTCCCTTATCAGAGCCCAGCAGACTGAAGCCTATTTCAGAGGCCCCTGGGGCTCAGGGTTGGCCAGTAGGCTCCTGTATCTGTCTGGAACCCCACGTACCAGCTCAAGAAGCTCAGTGGCTCTCTCAATTTTCCTAGCCTCCTCCCTACCCTAATGCAACCCTGAGGGCGATGGAGGAGGAGAGGGAGTGAGGTTTGAGGAAAAGCTTCTCTGGAGGGGTAAAGAAAAGTAAGGGCGAGCGGTCTCTGCCAGCCAGCCTGGGTGACCCAACGGGCTCAAACCCAAGGGTGCTGGAAGCTGTTTGCTCCGGGCACTGGGGGAGGGATCGCTGCCCCTCACCCCGTCCGCTGGCTACCACTGCCACTCTCTTCTCCCCTTTTCTCCTCTCCTCCCCCTTCTTCTGCCTTCTCTGCCCTCACCCCTTCTTATCTTCCCAGCCTCCTGCCATTCCTTCCTACTCTTTCCTTGCCATCAGCTAAGGCCTGGCCTGGACTTAACTCCTGCAGCATTCATTCTTGTCGCACATTCGAGCTCCCATGTTCCTGTTGCGCGGGGCCCTCTCCATTACTAATGAGCTCAAGTAGCCTTTTAAGTCAATTTCGGTAACTCATTAGCATAATGCGCTGTACTATTTTTTTTTTTTTTTTTTTTTGGTACTGGGGATTGAACTCAGAAACTTGCCTTTGCCAGGCAGGCACTTAAGCCTCTATCTCCCCAGCCCCAGCCCCAGCCTCCCTTTGGGAGGCTTCCTGAGAAGTGCCTCAAAAAAAATTTGGTCTCCTTCCTCTTCTTTTTTTTTTTTTTTTGTGGGACCAGGAACTGAACTCAGGCCCTTGTGCTTGTCAGGCAAGTGCTTATTCTACTGAGCTATTTCTCCAGCCCCTCAGTCTCCCTCCTCTCTACCTCATCATTCTGCTTGTCTCTCCCCTTCTCAGCATTTGTAAATCTAGGTGGCCCTCGTGTCCCAGAGGCCTTCCCCAGCATGCCCTAGGGCTATCGGTCAGCCAATCCATTGCCAGGGATTTTCCTGGGTGCGTCTGTGTTCAGGCACCATGGCTTTCTTCTCTCCAAGGCTCTCTTGAGGACATTCACATCTCCCAGGGTTCCCAGCCCCACACCTCCAGAACAGGCTGTCACCCTTTGCTGCTGGAGAAGGGCAGGAGGGCCTCCATTCACACTCCTGGTGGTCTCTCTAAAGCACAGGGAAACATGGTGGGAGACACATGAACCGGGCTGGGAGGAGGGGACGCTCCTTGGGGGTGGTACCCAGGGAAGCTCACAGGGTGATGCAGGCTTGCCCAGCTGTGATGAAGAAGTAGCACTGAGAGGACGGGCCTCGGGCCATGGTACCAGCATCTCTCGAGCGCCTCGCCTGCTGGGGCACTCCTCGGTTGCGGTCAGAGCCCACATCCACAGGCTGGTCAGTCTAGCTACCAAGCATGGCAGGATACCAGAGTACAGGGCTCCTACAATTTATGGCCAGACTTTATGACAATGGAAATATTTTTTTAATTGAGGCTTGCACCACCATTACACTGCTAATTTAATTATTCCCTATATTTCATCCATCACCATCTGATCCTCAGGAAGCAAATAGCTTGTCTTCTTGACAAGGAAGCACCAAATTGATTAAAAGTGTGTGCGGGAGGGGCAGGGCTGACTGCTCCCCACAGCTGGACCTCCTCTGGGTGTATAGAGAAAGTAAATTCACCAGGAAAGACTCCCCAGGATGGTCACCTCCCTGAAAGCCACAGCTTGCTCCGGCGTACGTCCATGTGCACGCTGATAGTGTAGCCCCAGTGGATCAGCACGCCTCCCCCCACATCAGGCACAGAGATCCACCTGCCCACAGCCACCCAGACACAGAATCACACATGGCTACCTCACCTAAGATTGCCTGGAGACAGCCTAGGTGCTTCACACTCACTTGTGTGCCATGGATCCTGCAGGGCTGCATCCAGGCTATGCTATGGGGACCCACACTCCTCCTGTGCAGGACTTAGGGCCTCAGTGGGCCCCGCTCCACCCATGAGTGGAAAAGCAGCTGTTCTCTGCCAGTCTGTGGGCACTGTGCCTTTGTGCTCCTGCTGACCTGCTGCCTGCAGGGTGTCCTTAAAGATGCTGAACTCCTGTTGCCCTTGTGTGCAGGTGACATAGCCCATGAGTGTGGGCTGCCCGGGAGTCTCTGGAGAGGGCCATGGAGGTCCCAAGGGGCAAAGGAGTGCAGCTGCTTTTCTCTAGATTTTTCCTCTTCTCCATTCCAGGACAATCCTGAAAGTTCCTACAATTCCCAGAGATGAGAGGACTGGCAGCTCCGCCCCTCAAGCTGTCTCTTGCCCATGCTGAGATGGCATGGTGTTTCCTGATAGCTTTGTGCACCTGGGGCTTCTCTTGCCCCACTGCAGGGACTTCCTTCCTTTCTTTTTTTTCTTTTTCTTTTCTTTTTTCAGAGGACTTTCTTTTCTTTCTTTCTTTTATTTTTTTAGAATTTATTTATTTATTTATCTATTTATTTATTGTTTCAGAACCTCTATTTGTTTATTCATTCATTTTCATGGCCGGCTCAGCCCGCCCCAAGGGCAGGGCTGGCGCAGCATGTGGTGCCGGGGATCGAACCGCGGTCCCTGAAGCTGCCCAAGCTTTCCCAAGCAGGCGCTTTAGACCACTGAGCCATGCCGCCGGCCCATCAGAGGACTTTCTAAGGGCAGTTACTGAGCTTCTTTTTCCTCACCTGGGCATAGAGAGAGGGGCTAAGGTAAGCTGATGAACAGGGCCAATCAGTGCCGTATTTGGAGGGGGTCTGGCAAAAGATGAGCAGGATTGAGCCTGGGGTGAAGGAGAAGTCTGCAGGACTTGGTGTATTATGAATGGATGGCTGAGGGAATGAATGAGTGAACGAACGAATGAACGAATGAATGAACCAACCACTGGAATAAGCACCCAGAGAGAGAGGGAGCTGGAGTGGGGGCGGGTAGGGGTGCCACTGGCATGGCCATTAGTCATCACGAAAGCTCCAAGTGCCTGCCGCAGGCCTGGCCGCCCCCTGACCCAGTCTGATCAATACTAATGGAGTAGAGCAGAGGGGCAGCCGCTGCAGGGAGAGGGCCAGCAGTCCTCCTTGATGTCCCTGGCCTTGTACCTTTGTCAGCCATCACAGTGGCTCTGACTGGGGGTGACTGCTCACCTTTATCATGTCTGGTCTGGTCTGGCTGGCTTTGGGTGCTACCAGGCAGGGCTTGTGGGAGGAGGAGGAAGGGGGTGGGAAACACAGTCTGCAGGAGGCAGAGAGTAAACATGGCAGCAGGCAAGGCGACAGGCTTCTTGGCCTCCTAAGCGACTTTAAATTACATTTTGTTTCCTGAGAGAGGCAGAGGGTCTGAGATCCCAATCTTCCCTTAATCACTTAGGATACCTGCACACATCTTCAGGTAAATCTGCCCCCTCTCCTAGGACTTGCACCCACACCCATGCCTGCAGCAACTGGCCTGGTACCCCTGGCAGGCCACTCCTGCTGATCCGGAGTCCTGCGCCTGCAGCAGCCGGCGTCACGCGCTCTGAGCCTTCTGGCTCAGGTGGTGCTTGACAGGTTCCCATGTGCTGGAACAGCCTGTGCCCACTCAAGTGCACCGCCACAAGCGAAGGGCCTGCCTCCCAGGCCGGCCACCCCTCCCTCCTGCCTCTCTGTCTTTGCTGTGATCTGTTCCTGTTCCTTTCTGCCCCAGCGTGCTACGGTCTCCTGTGCTTGTCTCAATGACCTAATTCCTAGTGCTATGGTCAGAGTACAGTCTCAGCTCAAAATCACTGGACATCTCTTCAACCAAGTTTTTCTGAGATGAATTAGCCTCTCATGTCCATGTTTGCTGGTCACAGTGGTGAAGGAAGTGGGAGAGAAAGGTTTTCCTAGCACTCTGGTTCTCAGGAAGAGCTCTGAGCAGGTTTTGTGAGTCCAGTAGCAGTAGCCCCTCCATTCTGCTGGGATGCTGACCCATGCTGCCTGTCCATCCAGGTCTACGATACCCACCTGGAGGGGCTTTTGAATGCCAGCCCCAGCCAGGCCTATGCCAGCTTCCACTGCCTGGAGTTGTGCCCTTGGCCATGGGCTTTGTGTAGGGGGACAGCCCTGAAGGCACTGCTGAGCCATACACGATTGGAGCTCCGTAGGGGATGCTGACACGGTGGGCCCTCCTTTGTTCTGTGCATATCCTGGTGAATCTGGCTGCTGACCCCTCTGACCTGCCAGGGACTGGAGATGGAGGGGGTGAGCATCCACTGCAGAACTACAGTCAGCCTTTCCTAAAACAACAGGCTGTTTCCTGCACTTCAGAAGTTCTGTGTGCTCCCAGGTGAATGCAACACCTAGCACAGTGCAGCAGTACTCCCTAATGGGCCATTTACCCTCCATGCCCAAAGCAGTGGACTCCAATGATTTAAAAACCTGAAATTCATACTTCACAACTTTGTTACCTTGCTCTCTCTCTCTCTCTCTGTCTGTCTCTCTCTCTGTCTCTCTGTCTCTGTCTCTGTCTCTGTCTCTGTCTCTCTCTCTCTCTCTTTCTCTCTCTCTCTCTCTCTGCACGTCTGCCTGTTCTGTGCTGTGTACACGGGGCCCTGGGGTCTGTGCTGGCACATCTAAGAATGCTTCCTGAAGAAGATGAGCCTTGAAGAGAGAAGGACTGGTAGGGGTGAGGAGGAGGTCCCAGGAGGGCGGCTTGCTGTCCTCTGTTTCAGAGCCCCTGCAGGCTCAACCCAAAGCCACCCCTCTGCAAGGCTCCTTTCCTCTGCACTGCTGGCTCTCCTCCAGAGCCCTTGATGGCACCCGACCTCACCACGTGTGCATATCTGTAGATCACCCCTGCCCTCCTTTTTGAGCTCTGAGGCTTCCCTGTGCCCAGCATGGTCCCTGCACTAGCTGGGTAGCTGCGTGTGGAGCACTCGTCTGGATTTGGGAGGCCAGGCAGAGCTTGGGAAGATGGTTCTGCACCTCTCTGCTACTCTGCTATGCCCAGGTGCCTTGCTGCCACCCAGCGTCTGCTTGATGGCCACACCTGGGACTTGCCTGAAGCCATTTAGGCTCTTGGAAACATGACTGGTGAAGGGCATCACTTAGAGGGCGATCTTTGCTAACTAGGGGCTCTTAGGTTTTGCCAAGAATTCACCAAATTTCTTTTTGGAAAATCAACCCTGTCCCTCTGCCTGTCATGTAAATTTGGCACAAAAGAACCAGCGAAGGACCAGCTTCCATCCCCAGAATGTGCTGTACCGGGACTTGTGTGGGGTAGCTCGGCCCCCCAGGAACCAGCCCTCTGGACATCAGAATCTAGGTTCTTTGGGCTGCCCCAGTCTTGAGGGGAACTCAAGAGGGAAAGGGTCACCATCAGCCCGAGGTCTTACACCAGAGGTGTACGAGAGGGTGGGATGAGGTGGCCTGCCCCTTGGTAGCATAGGCACTTATCCATCTGGGGGAGGGTGGTGGGTGGGTGGGTGCAACGGGGCGCTGAAAGAGCTAAAGCCCAAATGAAATGAAGTAAGAGATCGTGTGCGCGCGCGCGCGCGCGCGCGTGTGTGTGTGTGTGTGTGTATGTGTGGCTTCAAAAAAAAAAAATTGCAAGGAATACCAAAGCTACAACTACCAAGGCCAAGGGGGAAAAAAGGCAAAAACACCCTACCTCCCTTGCAGCAGCGAGCGCCAGCGGCTGGCTCTGGGATTTGCATGACAAAAGCACTCGACAAACAACAACAAATTGCCAGCTTGTCGGGGGCCGCAGGGCGCGCGCGACAACTGGCGAGTTCCTCGGGCGGGCGGCGCTCGGCTGCTGGCCCGCAGGAGGGGCCCGCGGCAGATGCTAAAGGACGCGCGGCGGGGGCGGGGCGGCTTCCATGGCAACCGGCTGACCGCCGCTGGAGCTGAGGCTGCGCTACTGCCTCCTCCGCGGGGTCAGTGAGGGTCAGGGAGGGCGCAGGCCAGGCGCAGAGCCGGGAGAGGGACGCGACTCGAAGAACCGAGCCGCGCCCTGCAGGTAGCCCTGACCTGCGCCTCCGGGAACCGCCCGCGGCACTGCGGGCATCCACCCGGGCGAGGCCTGGGGTGGCCCTCAACAGCCCAGCACTCAGTGGGTGGGCGCCGGGCCCCTCCTGGCCGCGTGTCCAGCCCCAAGGCCGGCTGGAAGCCAGGCGAGCGCACCGGCCCCTCCCTGCCGCGGGGCGCAGCTCCCCACGCGAGGCCGGGGCAGATGGTTGGCCAGAGCTAAATTGATTCATAACGATTTGTGTCTCTCCCCTGCCCAGCAACGGGTAACTTTTCATTAGAGACACAGATGTCTCAATAACACGGTGCCAGGCCTTCCCACGGCAGCCTCGGCACCTCCTCCACCACCACTGCAGACAGAGGTGGGGAGGGGGCAGAGAAACAGTAGCCACCCAGGCAGGGTAGGTTTGCTGTTTCCAGGCTCTAAAGTCTGCGTTCCACTCCTGGCTGGTGCAGGTCTCTGGCCTGTTCCTGTGCTGGTGGCAGCTGTGGCCGCTCGGGACTGGGTTGTGTGGACCCTCCCAGTGGGATTCCTTGGCCGGCAGGCATGTTTCTGGCCCCAGACTCCATTTTCTGTCCCCAGCGTGGATCTAAGACACTTCTGTCCCATCCAGAACCAGTCCTCAGTGGAAAAAGCCTCCAGCCGGATGGCCGCAGGGTTGCCGTATCTTGCCGGACCCAGCCCCCTCTCTGGACCTCTTCCTCTATGAAACGTCTGCACCTCTCATTCCCTTATGAAACTCTCTGTGCACTTCTCTGGGGCACTTAGGACCAGGGGCCTTGGCAGAGTCACTTTGGGTGTGCTTCCCCGCTGTTCCCTCCTGCTCTCCCCAGGGTCTGGCTCCTTCTGCTTCTGCTGGGCTCTTGTGAGCTGCAGGCCGTGCTGGCTGCTCTGTGTACCTTTCCCCTCTGTGTGTGTCCATGTTCTGCGTGCTGGAACACTCACAGATCACAGAGACCGTGACCGTAGTGTCCTGGTGTCCACTGTTAGCGGTCTGTTGCTTTAAGATTAGTAGCTCTTTTCTGAACTCCTCTTAAGAAAAAAAAAAAAATCAAGCTCCTTGAGGTCACTCAGGGGTCCCCCTCTCATAGTGTGCATCTGTCACCTGGTGGTTTCCTGGCTGGGAAGAATGATTCCTTTAACTAGTGGGGGGTGTGCCAAAGGGCAATCTGACTGCACTCTCAGTTGGCTGCGGGTCAGCTCTGCTCCCCAGGGCATGAGGACTCCAACTAGCACCACTAGGACCAGGCCCACTCCTGAGGCCCTGACACAGTGGCAGGAGGAAAAAGGAGGCTGGCGTCAGTTGTCTGAAGCTCCCAGGGGCACATGGCGCCCAGTGTGAATTCCCCAGCCTGTGGCCCAAGGCCCTAACAGACCCCTTGAGCTGGCCCGAGGTCCAGCCCTGCCAGGGACCTGCTCCCTTCACACACCCCAGTGGTTTATCTGGCAGCTTTAGCCTCAGCATCTTTGCTCTTCACAGATCCTCTTCTTTCAGATGCCTCTCCCTATTCTTGTCTGTTGGGTAAATCTGCCTCGCAGCTGGATCCTGGCTTGCCTGTGCAGGTGAGTTCTCTCCCCAGCCACAAGTACAAGATGACAACGTCTCTGACTGCTTGTAGAGCCCAGAGAGCCAGCAAAAACACACTCACAGGACCTTGCAGGGTGCGTGTGGTAGGAAGGTCCTCGGCAGCTGCGGGCCAAGCTGCAGCAGCTGCAGGCCGAGCTAGGGCACGGCTTTGGTGTTCCTGTGCAGCTCTGTGAGTGTCATCCTCTAGCCTGTGTGAGTACAGCCTGTGCCACAAGCCTTGAGGAGTGTGTTGGTGCAAGCCAGGAGACCCACATTCCTGTCTTAGCTTTAATGTCCTTTTCCCATCTGTGTATTTTTGGCTATTACAAACATGCCTCAAGATGGTGGCTGCCAAGGGACTTTTGGAAAGATTAAAAACGTATGAACACAAGCAGCTAAACGTGCCAGGGAGCCATGGGTGAAGGGTGGAGAAGGAACAGACCCCCGGGGCCGGGAGCTCGTGGGGGTCACCGCAGTCTTCCTCACTAAGCATGGCATGTGGAGATGCCCCGTACATGTTGAGTGCGTGCACACCACGGCTGAGGCAGGTGGCTGGGCAGGGCGCAGGTGACTAAGTAAGTACATGGCTGGTGTTGGTCTGCGGCGGGGGCTTTGGATTTCTGCCCACTACTTGTAGAGTGTGAACCCCTAACCTCAGGCTCACTGGCAGGCTGGCCAAACCACCACACACATTCCTCGCAGACAGCTCCTAAGAGCAAGCCAAGAACCCATCCACTCCACCTCCCTAGCATCTCCCAGGCAAACTCGCCCTGCTCATGTCTTTTGTTTTTCTTAATTAAAGTAGCAAGAGCCAGGATTCCGTCTCTGGAGGTACAGCCTTGAGCCTGGATGTCTTCATTCCGCTGCACAGTGGAGGTGCTCGTTGTGCTGGTAGCTGCACCCCAGGCTTTAGGGGGCCCGGTGGGCAGGGGCCATGGGGGCTCTGGCGGGCTGCAGTCGGCCCAGGTGCTTCCCACCCCACAGGCTGGCAGTGTCCTCCCTGCCACTCACAGTCCAAGGTCCTTGCCTGGTGATGCAACGCCCACAGGTCTTGCCTTGTGCCGTTTTAAGAGCCCATGCGTTGTGTGTACAGGGAGCTCTGGCAGACCCCCATGGGTAGGGAGAGATTTGCAGGGGCCTGTGCAATGCCTAACGCTACTAGGCAAGACAGACCCTGAGTTCCCTGCCTGGAGTTTCTACTGGAGACTGCAGCTGGCAGGGGCAGGACCATCTGTGTAGCCCTGGGAAGCCACCTGTCCTTTCTAGGTTTAGTTTTTCACCTGCACATTGGAGAGCTTGGTTGGGATGTGCAAATTATGCCTGAGGAGCCCTGGGAGTCCTGAGGTGTCACAACGGCATTTTCATTGGGGAAGAAGCCCAGTCTTAGCTGGGGTAGAGCTGAGCTAAAGCTTGAACCCAGGTCTCTGTCTCCATGGCTGCAAACAGACCCTCAGGGGCTCTGTGGAAGAGCTTTGTTCTGACACAAAGTTGGCTCTGCTTTTTCCAGCAGGGGCTCCTCCTGCCTTCTGTGCTAATGATTGGCTGCCTCCCCCTTCCTGTTCTGCCCATAGGCTGGCAGCAGAGGCAGCAGCAGGACCATAAAGGGGCTCTGGGACTGTACGGGGAGCCTGGGCCCATCCAGAGTGTGAAGGGCAGGTGCTTTGGGGAGGGCGGGTATGCAGGCAAGGGACTGCGCTGCCAGCCCACCACTGTAGAGAAGGAGCCGGCAGGGAGAGCTTTTATGGCCTGGGAGGCTTGTCTCTCATTCCCTCTTAATAACAGTCTAAGGCAAATTGCTTCCTCCTCTAAAGTTCTGGAGTTTGGAGGTCAGAAGGGAGACGGGGCTGAAAATGTGGGCAGAAGGAGGCCAGAGTGACAGTGACAGCGACAGTGCTGTCCTCACACAGGGACTGGAGCAGCATGAGCAGGAGGAGTGCCGTTCTGTTTGGGACTGTGATCTTTAGGGAGGAGTCACCCTGAGAGGCCTGTGAGCCCTGTGCGTGTGCTGCTTTGTGGCGTGGCTCTGAAGCTGGGAAACCTAAGGAGAACTGCTGTTGGCCTAGTGTGGCCTGGGAGTGAGACTGCGGGCTCCCTGAGTGTCTCCAGATGGGCCTGGGCCAGCCCCCTCTGTCTCACCGTCCTCCCAAGCTTATAGGCCTGGGAGGTCCACTCAGGAGGCCAGCCACTTTGGACAAGTCCTCTGCCAAGCTACAGCCATCACATGTAAAATAGAGCAGCTACATCTCCTGGGGCCGGAGGTGGGGGTGGGGGTGGGGTGGGTGGCTGTGGTGGATTCACAGAGCTGAGTGTGTGTAGATCTCCAACTGCCCACAGTTGGCGTGTGACTGTGTCACTGAGGTTATCACTTTCCCTCCCATGGGGAAGTCCTGTCTAATGCTTCCTACTCCAGGAGAATGTCCTGGTCAGCATTTCTGGAACATCTGTTGTGCCTTACAGTGCCACATGATAAGGCCCCAAGCACAATGAGTCACAGGAGATATTTACAGTTGTTCTTCATTCAGAAAAACTTGTTGATCACCCCAGGATGCCAGCTATTCTGTGGGAGCATTTATGAACAGGCTGGAAAGCAGTTTGACAGCAAATTATAGAAACCCAGAAAGACAGACGGATCAGTTGCTGTCTGCATACCAGGGTTACTGTGGAACAGAGCTACACACCTGGGACACACACAGTATCGCTCAGGACCTGGAGTGGATGAGAATACTGCAGGCCTGACTCCTGAAGACTTGAGCCCACCAGCGACGAGGTCCTAGGAAAACTGACTCAACTCTGATGTTAGCATCCCTGGACAGATCTTCTCCAACCTGGTCCTGAGTCAGACACTCCCCAATGCTCTGCCTATCCATTGTGTGGAGGAGCTTTACTGAGATAGGCCAGCGTGGAGAATAGATGGTAGGAGAAAGCTGGGGCATGCGGCTGAGATACGTTGAGTGTGAGCACAGTCAGGCACTAGCACTTGAGTTATTCAATCAAGCACTAATCTAGGTGTTGCTGCGGTGGGATTGGGTAGGTATGAGTAACATCACAATCTACATCCGCAATTACTTGACTCTAAGTGAAGGAGATGATTCTCAATTATGGGGGTGGGCCTCATCCAATCAGTTGAAAAGCAAAACTGAAGTTTCCTTCAGGAAGAAGAAATTCTGCCTAACACTACAGCATCATCTTGTGCCTGAGCTGGCCCATCTGTCCTACAGTTTCAGGCACGCAGTCACAGCCACATGATCTGATTGCTCTATGCTCTATCTATCTATCTATCTATCTATCTATCTATCTATCATTTACCTATCTATCTATCATCTATCTATCTATCTATCTACCTATCTATCTGTCTAACCGCCTAAACGTTGCTTTTTTTTCTTTGAGAATCCTGACGTAACATACCCAGACTCCGAAGTATTTCCATAGAATTATATCTCCTGCTCTCCTGGTTTTCAAGAAAACCGCATTAAGCAGCTAGTCAGCTAACCGATTTCACTGAATGCTGCAGTGAGGTGCATACCATGGGCTTTAGGTCATGGATGGGAGCACGTGAGACATAGTGCCTTTTCTTCATTGGACCAAATGCCCAGCCTCAGGTTCTCAACAGACTTCGTTTTCTCAACCAACCATATTCCTTGGATCCCTAAAGGTGATCCCGACTCTAGGATTTCAAGCTTAGGATGGATGAGGTTCCCTGGAATCTGTATTTTTTGAAAAACTTGACAGGTATCTACTTTACTGTTCTGAGCAGATGATGTTCTTTGTTTATGAGAGAAATTAGGCCAAATGCAACTTTTCCACAGATGGAGAAGCCTGAATTATTTAGCAGGGCTCATGAATTTGGTTCTGGCAAATGGCAGGGCTGAGGGTGGCTGATTTGTGCTCTACTATTGGAACGGCTTGATCCCAGTGGGCCTTGGGCCTCCCTGACACAGGTCTGGGCTTCGCAGGGACTCTCAGGGGCTGCCTCTGGATGGTCCGCGTGGGGACCCTTCCTTGGCTGGTCCTTCTGGCTCCACTGGCCCCCAAAGCACTGTGAAAGCAGGCCTTGGATTTGCCTCTGGGGTGCCTGGGCTCTGATAGGTACCTGTTGGACACCTGTGTGGGTGCAGATGGGCCTTGGTCAGGAAAAAACAAGAGACGAGAAGGGCCCTGTTCATCCTGCTTCCCTTTGTCCACCAGCTCACCCTCTCCTTTCCAATGGAACCAGAGGCTTGGGTGGCCAAATGTTGAGGGGGTTGGCTGTGTCTGGCTGCTCAGGGAGCACCTACTCGGGGACAGCTGTGTCCTGGCTTCTGATGAGCAGAGCCAGGTCATGGAGAGCGGTGGGATCCCACTCTGGTGGGAGCGGCACCGTTCCTGCTGTCTTGTGTAGTCCTGGGCTGTGTTGATTGGGTAGAGCAGAAGCTGTCTCTGCGTCAGTGCCTTTGGTGCTCAGAACAGCCCTAAGAGCTAGTTCTGCAGACAGTACAGCCACGGGACTGGGGCTTTGGGAGCTGTACTAGGGCTAGCCAGTGAGCCACAGAGCCTGGCTAGGGCAGTGCCCTTGCCTTTATGGGTCATGGGTGCCAAAGTTTTCAGGGGCTGGCCATGCAGGGACCACAAAGCATTTAGCCTTGAAGACACTTACATTTAGCCAGACCTGGTATGCATGCCTGTACTCCCAGCACACCCTGGAAGGCTGAGGCAGGAGGACCACAAACTGGAGGCCAGCAAATTGAGCAATTGAGTGAAATCCTATCACACACACACACACACACACACACACACACACACACACACACGATAATAAAAGGACTGGGGATGTAGTTCTGTGTAAAGTACCAACTCTTGGCACCACGGGAAAATAGTTGGTATTTGAACAGTGAGAAGGAGAAGGAAACTATCCAGCACCCTTTCCACTCACATGCACATACCCAGGCCTGGTCTCACTCTCCTGGAGGCTGCAGGGCCTCACCTGGCCCACACAGAGCCCTAACCAGACTCTGGATCCTTCCACCTGTTCAGTTATATCACTCCCTGGCCATAGTTTGCTGTTCTCTGTGGGGCTGTCTAGCTGAGACTGCAAAATCTAGCCAAATATACTATCAGCTTGCTGGTAGCCTAGGAAAAAACCCGTACTCTCTGGGCCTTCAACTCTCTTAGCTGATTCCTAAGGGTCCAGACTCTGTCTCTGGATTTGTTTCCTTGTTTTTTTCTTTCTTTCTTTCTTTCTTTTTTTTTTTTTAATTTCCTGGGGCCACCTGGAGGGGACCTGTCCCTTCCTGTGCTGAGCCTGAGGAACAAATGAGCAGGTAGGAAGTGAGTCTTCAAGTGTTTGGTTTGAGACACTTTAATTTGCATTCAAGCTTAAGTACCATTTATCTTGGCGCTACCCACGTGGAGAAGAGGCACCTGGGCTCCAAGGATGAACCCTTCTTCCACCAGGGTGTAGGCTGGCTCCTCCCCACCACCCCTCCTCCTCTCACGGGTTCAGAATCAGAGGAGCCCCACAGTGGACCTGGGGGCTCGCATCTCTTGCCCTGGGCTCTGCGGGACGGCCCCCCGCCCCAGTTCTCCTCCCCCTTCCCAAGCCTTCTAACTCAGAGGGGACAGATGGGGAGTGGATGGGGGACTGTGGAGGGCTTTTCGTCATTCATTGTGGCTGCAGTGAGCCCGGACGCAGAAGAGGCAAGGAAGAAAGACAGTCAACATGTAAAGGCACAGGCAAAAGTCCAAGCCAGTGGGAGCTTCTAAAATGCAAGATTTTCTTTCTTCCTGAACAGAGCCATAAGTCACCCTGCACCCAGCTGATCTGCCCTTAGGAATGGGCAGAGCTGCATTGGCAGACTTGCATCTTCCTACATCTAACCAAGTCAAATTTCGCTCAGCTTCCCCTTCTTCCATGGAGGCTTCCTGGGATGGTTCTCCCAGAGTCTTACCGTGAGCTTCCCGTTCTCCTTGTGCTCTGAGCAGGCCCTGGCTCTGCCTTGGGCACCTCTGTGCTGGACACCATCGTTTCCCACCCTGGGCAGGCTGGCCAGTTCCAGGGGAGGGAGGCTGGAGGAGAAAGCTACACAGAAAAGGAGGGAGGAGGAGGGCAGGGCGAGTCAGCTAGCAGCACTATTGGACTAAATACAGTCCCGGGACAGCAAATAATTAGGGCCTGAGTCAGCAAGTTCCACCCATAATTTCTTAAGCATCTGTCAGGGCCCTGCCTCCCCACCCCCCGCCGCGAGAGGAGCAGCCGCTTCAAAGGGAGCGAAAGCCTCATTTAGCAAATGAGGGGAATGTTTAAAAATAACGCCAGGAGTCACCCTCCGTGAAGGCTAGGCCACCCCCTCTCCTGCTGCTCTGCAATCCCCTCCCCCAGTCCAGTAAGCCCCACAGGAAGGGCTTGGAAAATTTGCTGGGGTGCAGGGACAGGGTAATCTGCTGTGACACCTGGTAACAAGGGGCAGAGCAGGAATGTGGGGGACACCTGGCCACATATGCCGGATGGTGTGTGCAGGGCTCCTGGTACGGGGTGAGGGCCAGGGCTGAGACCTGCTCTGCCTGGTGTGATGGTGCAAGTGTTTTCTATTGTGTGTGTCCTCACCTGGCAGTAGGGACCGCTGTGTAGAGGTGTGAGTGACGTGGTCAGTGCTCCTGTAAACATACCTGAAGTAACATGATGGGTTATAGGTATTGAGGCGGATGGACAGGCAGGTGCTCCAGCGAGTATGGGGAGTATGGACCTTCTGGGTTACAGCTGTTCTCAAGAAATCAGCCCTTTCCCCAACACCAAGATGGGCTAGGGGCTATGCAGGAACAGCCTCAGTCCCCATTTCCTGCTCTCTGGGGCCCATTGTACTCCTAGCGCTGGGCACCAGCAGTGAGGCCATTCAGCGGCAGAGCCCTCATCTGGTGGCAGGTGGTGAAAGCCAACCTCTCCCACCAGAAGTAGAATCGTTGCCCGCAGCTCACAGGTGCTGTCCAGCACCTGGCAAGGCCTTCCGGTGGCTCCTCCTAGTCATTCCACCCAGCAGTCCCAGGAGCAGGTGTGTCATTAAGTGTGCTTCACAGATGAGCAAGGACGACTGGGTGTGTGGACCTGCGTGCACACTACGCCGACCCACCGAGCTCCTGGTCCTGCCCACAGGTGATTTGTAATCTGAGGTCCAAGATTTATCATCCAAGTCCCATGGTGAAAGGCTCCTCTGCTCTCTAGACCATGCCTCATAGGAAAGTGGACCTTGCTTTTAAATCTGGGGCTCCATCAAGCAGGCAGCTCTGGCATTGTCTGTTCTCAGCTGATTAAGTTGCTGACAGAGGGGACATGGCTCTGGGAGGGACATGGGGAAGGGAGGCTGGAAGGCAGGCATTTAGATCCTGCCTGAGGAGGCGTATGCATGTCCGGATGTCCAGAACCTTCCTGGACCCACAGGGCCTCTCACGCGTGAGGGGGCTGTGCTGTGCTCAGACAAGTCCCTTGCCACACACACACCTATCTCTTGGTGACCTCAGCTCACAGAGGACTCAGGGGTCTCAATAGAGCTTCAGTAACTAGGGTAGAGGGTGCACACCTATGGCCAAGCCCAGAGAGGAAGTGGGACAGTCAGCCTGCCACCCAAGCCCCTGGGAAGCCCTTGTCAGTCTTCTCTGATGAGTGGCTTCTGGACACACACAGCTGGATTTGGGCTCCAGCCTGGGTTATTCCTTGTGCCATGCGTTTTGCCTCCCCACCCAGCGCTGCTACTCATCCTGCCATGCCCCTAGATCTATCTTTTCTACTGGTTCTGCCAAACAAACATCCTTTATAAAGCCTCTCCCTGTGGCTCTGGCTCTTGCTGTGGCCCTCAGCCCTCAGCCCTCCTTGCCTGGGGAGCTGGCTGTCCGCACCTCCTCAATGTCTTTTCCTCCTGCTGCTACCCATAGTATGACACCTATTTTCCATACACTTCCTCCTGACCACCATCCTGTCATTTCCACTAACTGTCAAACACCCAGTTGTCCAACAGTGCTGTCCTGGGCAGATCCCACGGGATGGGGAGGGTGTGCTGCTTCCTCTCCTCCCCCGAGTTCAGGCCCGCTCAGATCTTTGCACCCCAGGGCTGCTCTGTCTCAAGCCTGCTAAATAGCTCAGCAGCCCCATTCTGGGCCAGCCCCTCTGCTTTCCTAGGGGCACACACATCAGTTTCTGCCTTTACTTTTCCAGCTGAAGGGGCTCCATGTTGGGGCCAGGAAGGCAGAGGAAACTCAGAGGACTTGAGGACTATATGCCGTGCGTTGTGGAGGCCAGAGAGGCACAAGGGCAGGGAAAGCCTTTCTGCATATGATTGCCGTTTACTTCATTCATAAAAGGAGGCTGGGAGCTCAGTATTGCGGGGGTGGTCAGCTGCCTTAAGTCTGTAGCTGAGTCCTTCCCTCCAACAGGCACAGGAGCCCCTTTTCTACCTGTTGAGGAAAGAAGGCAGTGGCTAGGAGCTTGAGAGACAGCGCCCGGGACATACTAGAACCTGAGACTGTTTCCTTCGCAGAGCAATCCCATCATGCTCGGCCAGGGAGAGCTGGGGCTGGGCTGCCCCCTCCAGTAGGGAGGGTGGAAACCCATCAGGCACCTAAAGTATATTTTAAAATAACTTACATGCATAACACCCCCATGCTCCTATTTCTGCGTCTCAGATCTGATTATCCGCAGCTCTCTCCCTCTCTCTTTTTTAATAAAAAATAGCTATAAATCTTTTTGTCACAGAAGATATAAGACGTGGGTTTGCTGGAGAAACTGCCTGCCTGAGTTGTTTTGTAGGCTGTTTGGTGGCTCACTCTAGGTTTTTTTTTTTTTTTTAACTCCCTTACAGCTCCAGCTGAATTACGAAGCTGAGTAAAGGGAAGCTGTCTCTGGTTGTCACTAACGAGGGAGAGAAGTGAGCAGGTTGGGGATGACCTGCAGATGCCTGCATCCCAGTCCAGCTTGGGCTGGTGAGGCCGACTCTTCAGTAAAGCCCACAGAGTCATGAAAACATCCCTGCACCATAAAGCCTCCTTTGCCGCCCACGTGTGTCCCTGCTACTATGGTCCAGGCTCAGCATCATGCGTGATGGGCCCATAGGGAGTGAGCGGGAGAGGGCTGGGCTGCTGGACATTGGGGAACACGGCAGTGGGGCCACCTCAGGTCTGGGTGATGAATACCTCACAGGCAGACAGCTCGAAAGGGTGTCATTTGCTGACACATTGTCTCAACATACTTGGTCCACTGATTAACAAGGTCATGATGCAAGTTGAGAAGAGCAAGTGTTGCCCTGGGTAGGGCAGAGTTGAAAACAAGGAGAACCCAGTGTCATCATGTGGAGTTTTTGTAAGGAGAACAATATAATACAGGACACGTTTTGTAAGACCATTTTATAATCACCCAAAGAATCACACACAAAGAGTGCAAGAAATCTGTCCACACTAAAGATCAAAGAATCCAGCTGCGGGCTTGCATGCTAATAGCCTGAATGGGTCCAGCTGAAGACCTAGAGCTCATGGAAGTGCCTCCCACAAGTCCAGCTGGAGGCCTAGAGCCCATAGCAATGTCTCATGCAGGTCCATTTCATGGGTCTGCACTGGAAAGGCCCACAAGCCAGTGACAGAAGCTAGAAAATCTACACCAGCAGGATGAAGGATCTGTGCTAGCAGGCTGAGGGGTCTGAACTAGACCTAGGAAGCAATGCTTGCTGGAAAAGTACCACAGCCGTCCTCTGCAACAGTGGGGTCCCGAGCTCCTCCAGTGATGAGGAAAGCTGAGCTCCCACTGGGAAAGTCACCGTGACAAGCTTCTCCAGGATGCTGAGCAGTGCACCATCTTCCTCTCCAGAGCCAGGACGTGATGCTCGGGATGAAGATCAGAGCTCCCCTAAAGTGAATCGCAGCCATCCTCAGTGACAAGGAGGTCCCGAGCTGCTGCTCTGATAAGGATGCCCCAGTTCCCCAGGAAAGCCAGCATGCCAAGGTCCCCTCGCAGGACAACCCAAGAGAACCAGCAGCGTCCAACAGCTCCAACAGCTTCTACCTCAGGGAGAACAGGCTGTGCAGGGCAGGGAGAAGAGAGACAGCTTTGGAAGCGAGGACAGGAGAGGAGCTGTGGGGGTAGGCCTACGGGGGAGATGGGGTGAGCCAGGGATTCAAGGTGGACAAGACTTGGGAAGTGCTGGAGGAGGTCAGCAGAGATAAAACAAAACTTGAGCGGTCTGTGGTGTGTCCACTGCCACCCATACACAAGTGAAATATCAGCCCTCACTTGTGTAGACCTTAGGGAAGGCAACAAGGCTTAGTGAAGAAAGGTTCAAAAATCTTAGGGTCCAACAGATGTGCCACTTAACTGTAGCCACTCTTGGACCTAGGCCCTTTTCCCTGCATCTTTGGGTCTCTGCTTTCTCTCGGGGAAGTCAGGGTGGATGAGACACAGGCACAATACATTTGGGTGCATAGGGAACTGAAAGACGTTCTGCCTCAACAAAAGTCCAGAGAGAGGGCCACTAGATATTTGCTTCAGCAACTGACAGAGTCTTTTGAGAACAAGGAGGATTTTGCCAGCACAGCATAAAGGTGCACAACTCCAGCTGCCTGGCCATGCCTTTCTCACCTCCGCAGACGGCTACAGGAGGAGATGAATTTTATGTGGGTCTAACAAAGTCCAGTAGTACAAGGACTTATGGATCATGGTGTAACTCATATAAGAATAGATATCACATAAACATATGCATCACGAGCCTCTGCCTGCGTGTACGTGTGCATATACACACGTGCACACAGTTACTAGAATTTTCAGGCCTGCTACTGTTAATCTGCTTCAAAGCCCTCGGCTTGGTTTCGTCCACAAAGCAAAACAATAAGCCTTGCTCTGTCCTTCTCTCCTCCTGTCCCTGCTTTCCGTCTGCTCTCCAGGACAACACCACGCACATGCCATATTAGATTCCATTTTGGTTCTGTTCTGATAAGCAGGAGATTAAATAATGAATGAGATTCCCATTAGCTCAATTTTTTGGGGCATATTTCAGGCAACCTTTTCCCTTTTTAATCAAATCTGCTCTGTACCACAGAATATTTTTACATTGATTTGAAAGAAGAGAATTTTTTTTTTTTTTTTTTTTTTAAAAAGGCCTTGTGACATTGGCATTTCTGTGTGTCCTGAAATCGGGCCTTCAGAGAGCACCAGTGAGGTGAGGTGGCTGGATGCTTCGAGAGGGCAGACAATGGCCACTGGGACACCGTGTTGGGACCTTCAGCTCCGCGGGGCTCCTCCACCTCACTCCCCTCTGCTTTCCCCAGGGTCTGCTGCGCTAAGACCAATGGGCTAGGAGACAGGGGGCTCCTTTTAGAAAGCAGAGTGCTTCGGAAAATTCTGTCACATCCGTGGTAAGAAATGTGTGCAAAGCACCAACCTTCTGGAAGCCTCCTGCATGGAGTCAAAGCTTTTGCCTTAGAAAGACCCTGGGTCACATTTTTCAAAGACCTGTACAAGGGACCAAGTATCGGGACATCCAGGTGTGCAAGAGTCTGCCTCCCAAATCCACATGCTACTTCTCAGCCACCCTAAGTGAGTACACGTCTTTCACACAAAAAAAATCAGGAAGTCTCATCTTTCCTTTAGAGGGGAGAATGCCACACAGGTCTGCAGGTCTGAAGTTTCTGTCACACGTACTGATGCTTCTTCCAGATTCATAGGCATGAAGGTGGATGCAGGGGACAGGTTCTAGACGCCTCCTCCTGCCCCTGGCTCGGACAATTCCCACCGCTGTTTTTGCTGTGTCTTAGCAGGGCCTCAGGTGCTGTGCTGGCTGCCCACATCACAGGGAGGTGTCCTTATTCCTGCAGGAGGGGCAGGGAGGCTGAGGCTGGGGTCACCTAAGTGGCTGTCCAAGCCCATAGATCACAAGTGGAGATTCTGGCCTCAAGTCTGGTCTCAGCCCCAGGGCACAGTCCACTCCGAGACCTGGCCTCTCTTGCTTGGTGAGCCCATGCCTAGCTAGCTGTTCCTGGTGCAAGTTCCTTACTGTTCTGTGGTGTGTATCTGTGTTAGTCCTCGGCTGCCTGTTCCCTTCCAGGCCCAGCATTAGGAGGCCCAAGTAGCCCCTTCTTAGTCCTAAATGAGCCCTTCTTCAGTAGCAGGGTTATCTGACCCTAGGCAGGATCCCTGTGACAGGCTCAGGACCTCTAGCTAGGTGAAGGCCAGGGACCTGGGGCAGGGGCCCAGCTCACTCGCTGTCCTCTGATGTCCAAAGGGCAGTCATGTGGAATAAACTCTAGTGTGACCTACATAGCTCATTATGCCAGGAACTGTGGCTCTCCCCAGTGATTTGATTTCCCACATGAATAGACACTTTCCCGGTGGCTCTCAGAGAGGACTAGGTCCAAACCGGAATGGGGCTGCTTCTCCTGCCCACTTCATGCCTTGAGAACTGGCAGCAGGACTGCGAACAGAGAGGGAGGTTCCCCCTTCTGAGTGGAAGACAGATTCCCACAGAAGGCAGACACAGTCTTGGAGGTGGTGCCAAGATGTCCAAGTTGGGAGAAATCTCAGGGAGCAATGCCATCATCAGGGAGACACTTGGGTCCCTTGCCACAGCAGTGCCACCCTGGAGGCACACCTCTGGGTGTGCCAATGTGAGGAGAGTGTGGTGTAAGCATGATCTCCACACTGAGCTGAAGCCTCTCACCTCTCTTATATCCAGCCCGCTCTATGATGCCCTGAACAGCGACCAGCAGACACCACCCCAGATTCTATTGTATTGTTTCTGAAAGCAGGGAGATGCTACCAGGCAGAGAGAGCTACCCAGCAGGACCTGGAAACTGCTGCCCCTCCCTGAAGCCCACTAGGGGCTGTTCCAGAGCTGGATCAGCCAAGGACAGGCAGGGGCAGAAGGACCAGGAATCCTGGTTTGTACCAGAAACCCACTGGAGGAATTGCAGAGTGGTTCCCAGCTCTTCCCAGCTGGGGTCCCTCTGGACCCACAAAGAGAATTTGATTTACAAAGTGACCCCTTCTGCGCAGAGCTGCAGGGCGTGGGCACCAGGGTCCCAGCCTGAAAGCTGTTCTGTCTCTAAGAGCTTGGCTGGCTGTTCGTAGGGGAATGAGAAAGGCCATCAAGCATGACGAGCATGAGCGAGGCCAGGCAGCCCAGGGCCACTGGCAGGCGTCGGCTGGACAGCTCAGCTGGCCCGCCCTGTCTAGGCGAGTGTGAGGTCCCTGGGAGAGTGTGGTGTGTAAAGGACAGTAAGAGGAGATGAGGCAAGAGTGTGGCTCCTGCTGAGCCTCCCGCAGCCCGTGCTCACAGTCCCTGGCCAGAGTTCCAGCTCCAATTAATCTCTTCTCTCCCCTGTCTCCTTCCCTCTCACGCTCCTGAAGACAAGGAAAGGAGAGTGTGCCCTTTTGGCTGAGGCCGCTGCTGAATTATTTGAGAGGTGAGACTTTGGATGTTTAAAGGGCCAGAGGCCCAGGTGTCTGTCGCCGCACTCACGAAGGTTAGGCCTGCAGGCAGGTGGGCAGCGCCTGCCTCTCACCTATCTCCTGCCTGTGCTGCAGGATATCAGGCTGGTTACTCCAGCGTGGGACCTGGGAATGCTCGTGTGCTCGTGGACAGCTCGAATGCTCCTGTGCTGGTGTGCGCGCCTGGCCAGTCGCCTCTGCGCATGCGTGCCTGCACGTGCCTATTTGTGCATGCTGCTGGGAGCTGTCGCTGTGCATGGGGCATATACAGTTCCGTCATGTGTGTGCCCGCTGGGGGAGATGGATATGGCATGTGCTAGCTCAGTGTGTGCCCGGCAGTTCCATTCTGTGCACATGCATGTGCAAGGCGGGGTCAGGCATGAGGTAGCTCTTTGTGTGCCAATGCAAGAAGAATGTGCAAGGTAGTGGCCACTGAATCCCCGAGATGGGGGTCTGGCCAGGAGTGGGCCTGGTGCCCTGATGGAAGTTGAAAGCCCTTGTTAACCTGCAGGAGCAGTGCTCCCTGATTTGTGCTTACAGGAGCTCAGGAGACAAGGGGTGGGGGGGTTTCCCAGAGAGAGAAACCAGACAGCTTGGATTTTTAAGGGGAGAGTCTGGAGATTTATTCTGGGTTCAGAAATTTAGAAGAGAGGAAAACTCTATCATATGTGTTTTGATGTGGATGTGTAGCTGAGTGGGTGAGCTTGTCAGAACCCAAAACCAGATTAGCAAGTGGCTCCCGCCCCTGTGTGCATCTGTGCGTGGTGTGTATTTGTGCGTGTGTGTCCATGGCATGAGGAAAATGGTGGTCCAGTCTGGCTGAACCATCTGCAGGAAAGGAGGCCACGGAAGCCACTTGCCCATGAGAGGCATGGCTGCTACTTCCTTCTCACTCTATCTCTTTTTTTTTATATATATAATTTTTTATTTTTTATTTTATTTATTTTTTTCTTGTTTCAGAGCCTTTGTTTGTTTATTCACTCATTTCTATGGCCGGCTCAGCCCGCCCAGAGGGCAGGGCCGGCGCACCATGTGGTGCCGGGGATCAAACCGTGGTCCCTGAAGCCGCCCAAGCTTCCCCAAGCAGGCACTTTAGACCACTGAGCCATCCCGCCGGCCCCTCACTCTATCTCTTCTGGTGAATGAAAACTGTTAGGTATTGATTGGAATTTAGGGCATGTGAGAAACCTTAAACCCTACAGAGTCCACCAAGCCCAGCCCCATCAGTGGTCTACTAGAAGACAGGCAATACTAGACAAAGCTGCAACTTAAGGGTCCGTGACTGGCAGTGGCCCAGCAGCTAATGGAGGGAGGGGTTGGCCTTGGGACATGAGGCAGAGCTGGACAGGGAGGTAGCCCACATTCCTGCTCCCCTTGACTAGCACCTCCCAGGGCTGCTCAGGGGGTGGTGACAGTGCCTTCACCCCTGCTGCATGGGTTCCATCCTCAACCACTGCTTCTCCCCTGGAGACTTGTCGTCCATGCCAGCCATGTGGCACTCAAGAGAAAAGCCCTCTTGGCTACCCCCTGGCGCAGGTCTTGATTCTTGCGCATCCTTTTTCCATATGCTCGTTTTCCTCAATTTACTCACTCACATGGACTCACACAGTCACTGGCTCATTCACGTCCTCCGATACAACTGACGTACCACGTACACCACTGTCCATCACCCTGAGGCTGAGAAAGGACACATGCCCATAGGACGTCTGGGTCTGTCTTTTGGATTTCATCCCATACTTATTCCCACTGACCAGAACTTCACTGGGCACATACTCAGGCTACATTCTGAGATCATCCTACTGGACAAGACAGATAGGATACCTTCTTTCACAGAACTTATAGCCAGGAGGGGAGGTTGCTAATGGTATGGTGATAAACCAGAGTCTCTGCCACTGTCTCAGATCCCCTGACTGGAGTTCATAGAGACACACATCTCATTCTGGTGAGACTGGAACCAGGGATAGAACTTTTCTTCTTGCTGTCACCTCTGTGGTCCCTTGTCTGGGCCTGGGTCTTCTCGGAGTATGGAGGAATGGGTGTGTGAATGTGTGGCTGGGATGGACAGCTGGCTGGAGGTGACTTCTTTTTGCTATTACACCCTGCTCTCCTGAATTAGGAGACATGAGTTAGTCAACTAGGTCAGAAACCAGTGGTAGTAGTGACACTCGCTGCCTGCCTGTGGCTCTCGCCAGACCGTGGGGGCTGGGCAAAGGGGGCTTCCCTGCCGGCCCGGGCTGTGCACACGCATTATTGGCTTGATCTTCAATCATGCCTTTTCCAGCTAGCTGCTCCTGTCACAGCACATCTTGTTAGCCCTGGAGGCTCAATGAAATGGAAATTCATGTTTAAATTTAAAAACAACATATTGACCCTGGGAGCCAGCAATGTCTACATTTTTAATAACTTACTCAGAATGAAGGCTGGGATGAGCATGTATGTTTCTTCATGTTTGTTTGCCCGCATGTCTTCACATGTGTGTGCACATGTGTGCCTTGTGGCACGCATTTCTGTGCTTCTGTGGGTACACGTGGGCGTGTTCACCTGTGTCAGGGAGCGTCTGTGGGTGTATGGAGGGTGTGGGGCTTTGGCGTTTGTGTGGAGCCTCGAGGTGAAGGCTGCATCAGGGTTTGTGTCTGGTGTGTGGGAAAGGTCTGATTTGATTGGGACGTGTTTGCAGAGAGGGCCTGAAGACAGATGGAGGTGCGGGGAAAGAAGACAGTTTTGTTTCCATTCCTCCTCGGCTCCCACGGCATCCAGTTGGGGGCCCCCCCCCTTACTATGAACCCCCAGTGGGTCCACAGAGAGTATGTTGCCCCTTTCTGGCTCAGCAGCACCAGCACCAACCCCTGTGATGCTGGATTTTCCCTAGACAAGTCCCACAGCCTGCCAGAGCCCCCGTGCCCCTTTCTTCTCCCCGAGGCTCCCGTCCGTCTTTCTCTTGCGTGGGATGAAAGAAGAACAATCAGGCTGTCTGGAGCCCTGAGATCTGGCCCTGCCTCCAACCAGCCGTGTAACAGAGCTAAGTGTCTCTACCCTCTGGACCCTAGGCCTCCTTTGTAGGACAAGGGACACCCGAAAGCCTCTAAGTGGCCCATCCCAGGGTTCTGTCTGCTGAGGGGTTGTGATCTCCGTCTGCTTTCCATCTTAGCCCTGTCCTCCTGTTCTAAGCATAGGCAGTGCCAGATTTCCTCTTCTGCTCTGCAAGTGGGCACAGCATCCAGGTGTGGCAAGAAGTCTGCAAACACTTGCTCACTGAGCGAGAATGGTATGATCTCAGTTGCAAGCTGCTTATTTATGCACCCATGGAGCCATCTACCCAGCCACCCCTCCACAAACCTGCCCAACCACCTACCTGCCCAGCCGTCTCTCTATTTGCTCGTCTACCTATCATCTACCCACCCATCTACCTGCTTGCCCATCAATAGTAGATTCATTCCACAAACGTTCCTTTCTTGCTTTCCACACTCAATGATGTGGAAGAGTTTTAGCTTTGAAATCCTTGCAGTCTAAAAGGAGAGATGGTGTGGATTAAAGAGCCATGTGACAAAGAGCCTGGTGTTGGAATATCTTCTGACAGCAGGGTCAAGACTGGTACCATCAGAGAGGGTGGCAGAACTGAGCCTAGTGGAGTTCAGTGGAGAAGGTGGGTAGAGGCCAGGGCAGTGACTCTCCCGGCGGTGGCCAGTGGAAGGCATGGTCTCACAGCAGTGAGGCTCCTGAATTGGCTAGGTTCCCACGACTTCCTTAGGAAGGCCAGTGGCCTGGAGTATTCCCCACCTCCACCACCTCATAATTTCCTCATTACCCCTAAGAAAAAAAATAAAACAGGGTGGGAGAAAGCTTCTGTTTCTCTTTTAGAGATGGCAAAGCTTGCCCCACCTTGTCCAAAGTCACCCAGCAAGTTTGTCACAAAGTGGGAACATATTCCAAGTTCTCAGACTCTGACTTGAGGTTTTCCTTTCACTGCTAGTATTAAAAGTTCAATCTACTAAGTTTTTGGAGTCTTATATTTTAACTTCTTGAGAAGTGGGAAAGGGTCTTTAAGCACTTTGTTTCTATTCTTTATTGAAATGTGCCATAATGCTTTGGCAGTTCCCCCTTAATATTCTACTATATATGGAGCCTGACGATTTCCACCATTGAATGTGACAGGCTGGGAAGATTAAAAAGAGGAGCTAAACTAGCAGCAGTTGGAGATGAGGAAAAGTAGCACATTTATGAATAATTTCAGCTGAATCCTCACAACACGACACTCCCTGGACAGAATACATTCATTATCTTATTCACCACGACTACTGCAATATTAGTGATTTGTTACTGAATCAATTATTAATTCGTACAGGAGAACGAGGCTCTGTCACTTAGCTCTTCTCTGAATATTGGGCCAAGGGTGGGGCAGGAAGGGGGATCAGCCAGATTTAACCTTCACTTGCTTGTTTGGCCTCTTCCAGAATGTGGTAGCTTGTGGTGACCAAGGGTGAGGAAAGGTTCTGGTGGTGGCAAGAGGTCTTGTTGCCTTGGGATCCTGAATAAAGCATAGAACCCTAATTTACCACAGGAATGTAGAGCCCAGTGCTCTGTTGCGGTCACTTGAGGTTGGTCATCCATCTACTGGTTCCCCATCCGTCCATGCATGCATGCATGCATGCATGCATCCATCCATCCATCCACACATCTATCCACCCATCCACCCATCCATCCATCCACCCATCCATCCAT
>PVJA010027918.1:0-28112 GCA_004027025.1 Myocastor coypus
ATGAGATAGGATAAGATAAGATAAGTGTGTGGCTGGGCCTTAAACTTATTCCTAGATTTTTTGCGATATTTTTATAAAATATCATTTATCAATTGAAAAAGAAAAATAATAAATACGTAAGTGTCCTTACCAGGGTCAGCCAAATAGCTCAGTGGATTATCGTGCCTGCAAACAAGTTCTAGGGCTGGGGGCTCAATCTGCAGGCCTACTGTGCCAGCTCCCTCCCGGGGCTTACTGAGATGGCAGTTGAGACAGGGCATATAATCCCAGCTCTGTAATCTCAGCTCTTGGGAAGCTGGAAACAAGTGAATCACTATGAGTCCAATCTAGTAGTAGACCTTGAACACCCTGTAGACCCTTCTCCCACAAAAAAATAAATAAATAAAAATAATAATGATGATAATAATAATGTGTCCTTGCCCAGAAACCATTCAAACTAATTCTTCTACAGGTATTAGACTGAAATTATCTTTTTCAAATATTTTTGAGTGATCACACTTTATACTTTGCTAAATTAGCAAAAGTGACATGATTTACTCATATGAGACCTTTATCTCATTACAAATCCATATTAAATAACATACATAATTTTAAAAACACCATTTCCTAGTGAGCATTAACTTTGCAAAAATAAAAATAAATACAAAGTATACCTGTGATTTTGTGCTACTTGTTTTTATGCCTTTTTTGCTGTTGTTAATGTTGTTTAACAGATTAGTATTTTTCTTCTTCAAAAGTGAATCTCTAAGGTTGTTTCTTCAGCTACAAAGCCCAAACATGGTTTTCATCAAATATAGCATCTAAATCTCTGAGTGGAAAATTCCATCTAGTCAATTTCTTGCATGATTTGTATTTAGCTTACTCAGGAGGTTTCAAGGGGCACAAGAAAGCACTGAAATAATAATTTTTGAAAAAAATGCATTATGTATTATTTGTTCTGCCCTCAATAAGTGACTTTACTCAACTACAATATTTGGGAAGCTACTTTTTACATACAGTTTCTCTGACTCTGCAATGCCTTAGAGTGTACTCCTTAAAACATAAGCATAAATATAAAACCAACTATATAAAATTAAAAAGCACATTTATATATGCAAGGGACTATAGAGTTGTTATTTCACTTTAACAGTATTATTGATCAGAATTAAATAAATTGTAAAGGATGTTGTTAGAGTCTATTCAAGTGTTCTAATGACAATATCACAAATATACCACAGATTAAATGATTTTTCAAATAGGGCCTTATTAAATTGTGCTGAAATAGCCAAATTGGAATCTTTCAAAATGTAATTGATATGAAATACTTTGACAAAATAATGATCATGTCAAGTGTTTCTAGTCAGTGTGTATTTTATATTAAGAACACATCTCAGTCCATATTCACCACTGGAGGTCAGAGATTACTACAATGAGCAGTAAAAAATTAAAATATTTTTATGACTAATCTAATTCTTGCTAAATAGTTTCTCATCAAGTTAGATATTTCCACAGTGACAGCAAAGGGAAATTTGCCTTGGAAGTAGAAAACAAGGAACTTGGTCTCTGAAAAAGGCCACACCTTAGGTTCCTAAAAGAACTTGTGCAAATATGAGCAAGAACCACTTAGAGTGTAAGGCATTTAGGAGCAGGTGTGTTCAGCTTCCATCTGACCCACACTGTTTGAAAACTGATAGTATACACAGCCCAGTTTGCTAATACAAGTGCATGGTGTTTTTTGTTTATGCAAATGCACTGATAAATAATCTGAGACAATGATGACAAATCTATAGCATGTTTGCCACGGCATTCTGTTTGTATCACTGAAAGCTCTAAAAGTTAATCCTCACTGGCCTAGGAGGAAACTGAAATGAAAATGTGTACAGTACATAAACCAAGAAGCACATAGGAGTTAGCTGAGAAGCATTGACAGAGTAACAGGGGACAAAGGGATTTAAAAATAAATCAAATATGTTAGCTGTATTTCTTCATGGGAATGGAAATACACAATGCATTGAAAATCTTTTGAAATAATCATTTCTCATTTCTCCCAAAATCTAGCTTTGCTATTCCCCTATTCCATAGAGATTTTCACTGCCCAGACATGGAAACATGAAGAAGTAGCTGTATTCGGCAACTCAAGACTCATGACTTATTTATGCTTTTTTCTCCTCTTATTCAAGCCTCTCCCTTCCTATACACCCTTCTGGCAAATGTACACAACTGGCAGGTCACAGCTTACATCATCAAATCTAATGCCCCAGTGTTTCTGTGATCTTTTACTCACTTAACTTCAATTTTCACTTCTAAAAGAGTTCCCTTTCTTCTTCTACTTCTCCTCTTTCCACTCCTCTTCCATCGTCTTCTTCTTCCATTACAAAACGAGTGGTTTACTTCTTCACAGAGGCATTTCCTCCCAGAGGGAGATTTTCTTTAAGCCCTGGTCTGTGAAAGGGGCATTTTTTTTTTTTTTAGAAAAGAGGTCACAGTGGAGATTTTATTCTTTCTTCCCACTGTACATAGGGTCATCCTCCAACACACTCATTGAAATCTCTGAAAAATCTAAATCTTTCTTCAAATATAAGATTTTGAGCCCTAGATGAGCACTACCACTCTAATGACTGAAGGGGAGGAGCCATCGCAACACTGCTCAAACTTAGTTTTCTTCATATCTCCAAAGAGTATATTCTGACTTGATTTTCTTGTCTAAGGATAAATTAAATTTTCCTCTTCATTTGAATCATGTTCATTAACAGTAAGAATTTTTCAATCTTAAGTTTGTATTAACCACACTCAAGTTCAAATGATGTCAGGTCAGATTGCTCATTTGCACCCTACAACCCCAGTGTTGTGATGGTTTTATTGAAAGAAAATACAGTGGTAGAGGAATTTTCGTTGTTACTGAGAATGTTGATAGTCACATCCATCTGCATCCCTCATGAGGCCGCCCTGTGCTTTCTGTGCAGTCGTCACGATGATGACTCTGAAAGCCACCTTTATGCTTCAGATCCAAAGATTTCCAGTGTAGACTCTAGAAATAGGCAGGTCGCCCTTGCCTCTATCCAGCCATTTTGTCTGCTGTGTTCTCTTACCATCAACTTTTCTCTTCCCCCTGCCCCGTGGCTTTAATTGTTAGAATTTTAAGTTCGTAGAAAAATTGAGGAGTACCTTGTGTCCACCACTTTAGTGTGGAACAGAGAAGTTTCACTGCCTTAAAAATCCTCTGAACTTCACATATTAATCCCACATACCTCGTTCCCAGAAAACAGTAAATTTTTACTCTCTTCCTAGCTTTTCTATGTCATGAGTTTTTTAAATAAAGAACTACAAAGTTGTTCCATATATATACGTATATATATATACATATATATAAAATGCATTCGGTACAAGGTCTATAGGGTCTCTACACAGATTGGACTCTAGTGATCGTCCTATGTTCAGCCTCCCAAGTGCTGGGACTTGTGTGCGCCACCACGCTCGGTCTCAATTGCTGTCTCAGCATGCTCCAGGAGTGGGAACAACACAGCATGCCAGGGTTCAGACCCCAGCCTCTGCGCTCTGCCTAAGCAGGTGCTTACAATTTCTTATAAAATAAACTTTCTTTTCACGTAACTGAATTTATACTTTTTAAATGAAAGTAATAACTTGTTAAGATCTGCCAGACTGCAGATAACTACCTGAAGGTAGAAACTTTCAGTAGAACTTATTTCTTCTTCCTTCATTCCTCTCACACATTATATTCATCTTTCTTCTTTATCATGCTTCAGGATCTCCTTCTGGTTAGCTTTTTGGGAAATACAGCACAAGAATTCCTCAAACACCTTTGGAAGTGTAGTCTCTTCTCTCCTTCTATGTTTGGTTTGAAGTTGTTAGTGACAAGGCAGTCTCAGGCAATAAAATGTAGCAATTTTTCTCATCATTATTTCAAAAATTTATGAGTTTCCTCAATGCCAGAGGAGTTAAATTGAGGACTATCTCAACTCCCCGATTAAGAAACAAAGGGTCACTGAACTTCAGTAAATGAAGTAGGATGGGCTTGAAATCTTAGTTCTTCCTTAAAATTTATGCTTTGCATTATATACTTCAAATTTATTATTTTAGAGGCATCTACTATGTCTTTAAAATGGAAAAATAAAACTAAATGTGATTTTGAAGTAACAATATTAAATTATTCACATTACATTTGTTCTCCACTGTTAGCATTACAATGCTACAGTCTTGTAAATTTAAAACAAATTAAAAGAAAGGGCTCTCCATCCAAACTTCAGTATAGTTATACTATTTGAAAGATTCAGGTTTCATTTATCAATATTTATAATTAATTTAAATACTTCAGTCTTTTAAATAATAAGTATTCTACTCAAGACTTCAATATTTTAACTTACTAGTAACTTGTTATTATTACCTCTATATTTCCATTGGCCAGATTAGTCACAGCTAGATACAGGCACACACATATAAACTTAGAAATTTTGGAAGCTGACACAGGAAAAGTAGTATTTAGAATGTATGCAGCTTAACAGGTATACACAATAGAGTATTAAATTTAACTTGATGCTACATTGCTCTAGAAAATGGATTGGTAGCTTATCATAAAATTAAATGTTCCCTATAAAGCCAAGCAATCCCACCTGCAGGCATTTAACCAAAAGAAATAAAACTATTTTAAAAGCAAATATTCATACTTGCATTATTGATTTTTTCTAAAACCTCAGAAGATGCTTCTTGAATGAATGAATAGTGATAAACAGTGATCCAGCCAAGCAATTAAACATGTAATAGGCAATGAAGAACATACTACTTACAAATATAACAAAAAAAAAAAAAAAAAGCTTTAGACTGGGCATGGTGGCACACCCCTACGATCTCAGCATGTGGGAGGCTGAAAACAGGAGGATCACTACAAGTCCAATCAATCTCTGTAGTGAAACCCTGTAGACCCTGTATCAAATACATTAAAAATTTTTAATATAGCATATTAGATGAAAAATACACATTCGAAATGTTATGTCTTTCATGATCCCAAATATATGACATTCTTGAAAAGGAAAAAATACCGAAACATGTAAACAAAGTAGAATAGAAATAATCTAGTCATGATAGGTGTAAGCTTTAAAATAGAAGAAAGCACATTATAAGATTTTTGAGTAATGGGCAAGTTGTATGTCTTGACTGTGGTGGTAGCAACAAAACAACGCATTTTTTCAAATCACTGGCTTTCTTATCAAAAAGTATATTACTACATAAAAATCACAATTCAAACAAATATTTTTCTCTAAAATTATTCCATTTAATTGCAATGATCTTTTCAGAAAAAAATGATGCCTTTAAAATATTTACATGCATGTTAAGATATTTTAAGTGCCTTGTTATTTTTAACATACTCAATTTAGTGAGTGAGTTTATACATAGAATTTCTGCTGGACATAAAGACTTCATGTGGTCATTATATCAAAAGTAGTTACTTTTGCTCAAAAGTACACTATAGTGTATACCATGGTAAGATCAGACCATTTACATCCACAGAAATAAACATATGACTTAATTTGTACATGTAGTTGCTGTATGACATTGAAACATTTACTTTCCTTTACTGAGATAAATTTTCCACAATAAAAGGGGGAAAAATGCTTTTAATTAACTGTGTCTTATCTACCTAAACTAAATTAATAATTTTTAGTTCAGAAGTTTCAAAAACATTTTAATAGCATGAAATTTTAATTTGCAATCAGAAGAAATCAAGATTTTTAAAAAGATTTTTGAATATAAGAATATATTTTTAGCCAGGCGTGGTGGCTCACGCTGTAATTCCAGCACTCGGGAGACTGAGGATGGAGGATCGGTGCGAGTTTGAGACCAGCCTGGGCTACAAAAGTGAGCTCAGGGCCAGCCTCAACTGCACAATGAGACCCTGTCTCAGAAAGACAAAAAAAAAAAAAAATTTTTTTTTCTAAAACTACGTTTCAAAATATGTCATTTATTGTGTCATTAAAAATGAAGAATATAGAGTCTCATAAGGGATATAAATATAGGAATAATAACAAAACCTAAATCTGTATGTAGAATTCTAAAAAAAAAAATGGAAAGACGATACAAGAGGAATTTTCATTCTAAAGGAAAAGCACAAAGACTAACTTTGAGAGTTACTACCATGTTATGAAACCTACCTACCATAATTACAATTGTCACACATTCTTGCCTAGAAACATGTTTCTTGTCAGATCCACCTGTCAAAATGCCAAGATGCCAATCAATTTTGTCAGATTCATGGGCCAGGGAGGTCAACCCAAAACATTCTTGGGGATTGTTCTGAAAACACAGTAGGTCACCCCCAGAACCATATCATAGAGTGTTTTTTCCCTGAAAATTTCCTAAATTAGGTTTTCTAAAACTTTTGAATTTTATGAAAATACACTGAACTATGCTTTTCTGATTCTGAAGGCTTTGAACCACTTTGAATCTGCAGGAATTGCTATTGAGCTCTCTCCAGTACACCATAACATTTTTAGAAAGTCTAGTTTGCTAAATCTCTGGGCCATATAATTACACAAATATTTCTATTTTACACTGTTTTTGCAGTTTAGCTGTTATTGACCCTGGTTTCCATGTGGTAAAAATAATGCAACCAAGAAGCCCTATATATTTCCAACAAAAAGTGTAAAATTGCCATTAAGCTTCAAAATGTTCCATATTTTCTTTGGAAATTTTCTAAGAAAAGTAATGGCTATTTTGAAACTACTAAGCATATTGTTTCATTAAAATAAATATTGAAACCATGCACCATTTGATCTTTGTAATATAGGGTCAACAATGTATTATTGTTTCCACAGGTTTCCTTTTCATTAAATTATGACTAAAGGTGAAATACAATTCACCATTAATTTCTTTTTTCTAAAAATTCATTAGATTTCAAGAATTCTAAGTCAAGATATCAGGCATACGTTGAAAAAATTGGTAGAGGAAATTTACAACTTTAAGTCCTTTTTGCCACTGAAAATTAAACACATAAATTAAATTTTCTGGTCATAAAAAATAAAAATTAAAAGCAAAGAAAAATAAAAATTCATGCAGCGGAGTCAGGAGGAGGAGCTGAGCACTGAAAACAGATCTAGCCTGTCAAGTTCCACAGAATTCACCCAGAGGATAGGATGAGCCTGTGACTGGACCTGGTGATCTGAGGCATACAACCAGGCCCAGCAATGTTCAGACTGTGACACAGACACATATGAGGATCCTTGCAGCATGGAGATGCAAGAGGTAACTAGCATAAACTAGTCAGCCTGGAAGACTCCATGTATGTGAAAAGAAGATACCTAAGCATAACTAAGGGGAACAAGTTCACATGAAAATTACTGATTTATGGTCTGCCTTATTATATAGTTACAGAGTTGGCTCCAATGATCTAAAATATAAAACTATTAGATACTAAAGTTTGTAAATTTCTAAATTGCACCAGCTGTTAACAGTATTACTAATTGCATTACTGTAAATAAGTCACCATATCTGCATTAAACAAATGTTCTCTCTTGGGTAATTATATCAGGAGGCATTTAGGTAATAACCTCAGTAAAGTCCTATACCAAAGGACAGAGGACAGTGCCAAACAGAAACCAATATTCCATCATTAAGCAATAAAGATGGCAAAATCTTGGGACACACACATAAAAGAAGAATCTGTGACACAAGAGAGATACCTAAAGAATGGACTCTTTACGGAGGAGTTTCCGATTGTAGTGATACTGCTAAATACTACTAAACTTTCAGAAAAAAAAAAGTATCACAGAAATCAAAATAAGGAATTCTCTCTGAAATATAAAATGATGAAATGAAAGAGAAAACTTCAATAGCAAGCCCTAAGCTGACTCAGAGCATATCCAGAAGGCATCAGCATAAAACAAATCCGAAGTCACAAGCTATAAATTTCTGAAATAAAAGGAACTGAAGTAACGAAACAACTGCAGAAAGATATAGAGGAAAACACATCAGAAATAATTTCCCAGGTTAAAAACATGAAAACTATAATGAAAGAATTAATTAAGCTTTTGTGAAGAAAACACTGATAAAAATAAAGAGAATCGAAAATTTATGGAAACTTTGAAAAAGCAATATAGGAAAGAAATAATGCATGCAGTAGATTCAAAGAGATATACAAGATATTAAAAGCTCCATTAAGAATTGGTAAAACCATGTGAGTGAAAATGAAGACAGATTGAACACCCACTGCAGCTAGTGAGCAAGTAGGGAAAGATCTCTCAAAAACAAGAATCTACAAAATAATAATTGAACAGCTGCAAGACAATGCAAAGATGAACAATATCAGACGAATAGGTATCAGTGAAAAAGACAGAGCCAACGCAAAATACATAGAAAAATAATGGCACAAGTAACAACAGAAAACTTCCCAAATGTGGGAGGAAACAATCACATTGAGATAACTGGGGCATATAGAATTCCAAGTAGCATCAACCAAAATAAATCTACCCAAGACATATAAAAATTAAGATCACGGAAGTTCAAAACCAGAAGAACATATTTAAAGCTGCAAGAAAAAAGAAAGAGATCATATTTAAAGGAAAGTCCATCAGAATAACAGTAGTTTTCTCCTCAAAATAATTTCCTCACAAACAAAAGTCAAGAAGAGCATGGAGAGAACTATACCAAGTACTATAAGAAAACAAATTCCAGCCCAGACTAACATGCTCTGCAAAATTCTCTTTCAACCTTAATCCAAAAGGAAAATGCTTCCATGACAAAGAACAATTAAAGAAATTCATGATGCAGTTAGAGGCTATACTCAAAAGTGAAACAATTCAGATCAACTTATATGGCTGCCCTAGATATAGAAAAAAGGAAAGAAACAAAATTTAAGGATTAAATAACAAAGACGAGAGAAAGGAGATAAGATAGGAAAAAAAGGGAGAAAACATCCAAATTTATGTACAGGTTGGCTGAGATAATTGTGCTAATAAGTTCCATCAGGTTTTTGATCCCTCTCTAAAATACTTTTTAGTATACTGTGTATGGTTGGCTTTGACATCATGAAATTCTTTAGTTGTTCCTTGTCATGGAAGTATTGTATTCACTTCTCCCTCATACTTGAGAGTTTTTCCAGGTATAGCAGTCTGGGCGGAAATTTGTTTTCATGGAGGACTTGAAGCACTCTGCTCCATGTTATTCTTGACTTCATGGTTTGTGAAGAGAAATCTGCCATTACTCTGATGGGTTTTCCTTTAAATGTGATCTGTTTCTTTTCTCTAGCAGCTTTTATTCTTCTGCTGAATTTCTGGGATCTTGACTATTATATGTCTGGGTGTGTTTCTGATCAAGTTCATGCTATTTGGTGTTCTATATGCTTCAGTTACCTGAATGTCTGATTGTTTTCTTATATTTTGGAAGTTTTCTGCTATTACTTCTGCCCATATTCTTTTTATATCGTTTGTGTTGACTCCTTTCTCATTGATTCTTATTAATCTCACGTTGTTCATTTTTGCATCATCTTGAAGATGTTGAATTATTTTTTTTCCTGCATCCTAGTTTAAGAGATGCTTTCTTACCTTTTCACTAGCTGCAACTTTGTCTTCAAGATCTGAAACTCTTATCTTCACTTTCATTTATATGGTTTTGCCAACTTGTGATTGAGATTTTATTTTCTTGTATATCTCTTTGAAATTGTTTCATGCGATCTATTTCTTTCCTACATTGCTTTATCAGGGAATCCATCATTTTTTTATTCTCCTCTAATTTTTTATCAATGTCTTTTTCAGTAGTATTGAAGTCTCTCATTATAGTTAGCCTTTCTCTCTCTAGTTCAGAGATTATTTCTGCCCTGTTGTCCTCTCTACCTTTCTGTAGTTGTTCACCTACTTTAGAAACTATTAATTTAGAGAGGTCTTTTTTAATTTCAGAGGTTCTTTCTGCTCTGGTTTCTTCTATATGTTTCTGCAGTTGTTTTTCCACTTCAGCGTCTATTAATTCATGCATTTCTTTTTTTACTTCAGATGTTATCTCTGATCTGAGTTGCTCTACACATTTCTGCACTTGTCTGTGTACCTCAGATGCTACTGATTCAGAGGTTTTGCCTGCATTATTCCCATTTTCTTCCATGGTAGTGTCTCCTGTATTTGATTTGGGTAGTCTTGGGACCTGAGATTGGATCTTGCTCCTTGTCTTTATTATTTTTTATAGCAGTGATCTCTGCACTTTGGTGAAGTTATACAGTTAGCACCTGGCTGTCATGAGGCCCAGTCAGGAAGGTGAGTGGAGGCGGAGCTCTGACGGATGAGGAGCTGGGGATGGATGTGGGCTGAGGCTGCTGGGCGGCCAGGAGGTTGGTCAGTGGTGGTGGAATTCGGGTGGATGAGGAGTTGGGGGTGGAGGCAGGCTAAGGTTGCTGTGCTGCTGGTAGAGGAGTCGGGAATGGAGGTAGGCTCAGAGATTTCTTACCGGCAGTTTGGTCAGTGGCTGTGGAGTTCAGGCAGATGGGGATCTGGGATGGAGGTAGGTCAGTCAGTGGTGGCAGAGCTGAGGAGGATGAGTAGTCCGGGATGAGGTTTTTGAAAATAGTAGTTAATGTTTAGAATTTTCACCTTGACTAACTCTGTATGCTGATATCTGTGATCTAAAGAAATACATTCAGTACATGGGGCTGGCAAGATGGTTCAGTGGTCTAAAGCACTTGCTTAGGGAAGCTTAGGAACCACAGGGCACCAAGTGCTGCACCAGCCCCAACCTCAGGGCAGGCTAAGCCAGCCACAGATAGATAGATAGATAGATAGATAGATAGATAGATAGATAGATAATAGATAGATAGATGAAATACATCCAGGAAAACAATGTGCAATACAAAAAACAAACAAAAAAAAAAAAGAAAAAAACCACTGCTGTATACCTCTCATCTCGTTCTTCAAAATATGTTCTGATTCTAATGTCTTATCAATTATTACCATACACTCTAAAAGATAAACTGTAAAAAAATAAAGAAGACAAGAGAATAGAAAATATAATGTTTCTTGAAAGCAGGCACTAATAATTAGTTATTTTCCCAATCTTCCATAACTATTTCTGCTAATCTGAACAACAGATCTGATGATAAAAATAGGTACTATAAAAACCATTGTTAACTATATATTCTTGTTTTGAAAATATGTAATAAATGCATTGCTATATGTTGTTCTATCTCTTTGTTTCTGATATTTGTTTTTGTTTTCACTCTTCAAAATAAAATAAAATATTAATAAATAAAAACAAAATAGTTCACATACTAGTCCATACATAATGCTTAAGTAAATGTAAGAAAACAAATTATCCCATGCATGTTATATGAATACAGTACATGAAACTGGAAATTAATATAAAAAACCCCACAAAACACATAAACTTATGAAAATTAAGCAACATCACTCTAGGCCACAGAGATAACTCAGGAGTCAAATTGCCTATGTAGGCAAGCGCAAGGACTCAGATTCAATCAATGGAACCATATGCCATTCTATTTCTGCACTCAGCAGGCTGAAGCAGCCACCAAGACCTGGCGTGGTGGTATACGCCTGTAATGCCAGAGCTGGGAGGATGAAACAAAAGAATAACTACAAGTCCAAGCTGCATAGTGAAACAGTGTACCAAATACATAAAAATAAATAAATAATTTTAAAAAATAAAATGAGTAACACCCTCCTCAACAACCAATGAGTTACAGACAAAATTAAACAATGTCTACAACCCAAAAAATTCAAACACAACTTACTGGAATTTGTATGATGCAATGAAAGCATATCTCAGAGGGAATTTGTAACAGTGAACTCACTCATCAGGAAAACAACAGAATATGCCAAAAAAAAAAGGTAGGAAATTATAAAGATGAGACCAGAAATTAAGGCAACTGAGACAAAGAAAATAATACAAAAAGAATTAATGAATTAAATAGCTGGTTCTTAAAAAAATTAAATAATATGAATAAGCCAATAGGTAACCTCACTAAAACCAGGAAAGAAAAACCTCAAATTCAAGCAATAAGGCATAAAAATGGTATAATTACTACAGAATCTGTGGAAACACACACACAAAATCATCAAATGCCATTTTAAAAATTTTACTCTCACAGAATAAATTTCTCTGAATACAGAGAAGAAATGAACAGAATTCTAGATAGGTATAAGTAATCAAAACTGAATCCACATGGTATAAGAAATCTGAATAACCCAATATCAACCTATGAAATTGAAAATGTAATCAAAAACTAACTGACAAAGATAAGCCTAGGTTCTGATGTATTCACAGCTGTATTCTATAAGAAATTGAGAAAAGATTTAACTCAAAACTCCTTAAACTGGAAATAATACTCCCAAAAACATTCCTGGAGGAAGGAATCATACTAATAGCAAAATAGAAGAAAGATTCAATAACAAAAATGAAGTACAGCCAATTTTCCTCATGAACGTAGATACAAAGTTCTTCAATAAAATACTAGCCAACAGAATGCAACAAAACAATAAGAAGAGTATACATAATTAAATGTAGGGATAGTTAACATACAAAAATCTATAAATGTAGTACACTATGTTAACAGAGCCAAAACTCAAAAGCATCTGAGTATCTAAATAAACATAGAAGGCTATTGCCAATATCCAACACTAATACATGATCAAAACCCTACAGAAAATTGGAATATTGGGGCATACCTCAATCCGATAAAAGTCATTTATAATACACCAACAGGTTGCTCTGGGCATGGTGGTACACACCTGTAATCCCAGCACTTGGAAGGCTGAGGTTGAAGGATCAATGTGAGTTTGAGACCAGTCTTGTCTACAAAAGTGAGTTCAAGGCCAGCCTGAACTGCATAGCAAGACCCTATCTCAAAAAGACAACAAAAAAAGACAAAAATTATCTATAATAAACCAACAGGCAACATCATTCTAAATGGAGAAAAATTAGCTTTCACTATAAAGTCAGGTAGAAGGATGGCCACTATCACCACTCCTATTTAACATAGTTTGGAGACATTAGGTACAGCCATTAGACAAGAAAAAGAAATAAAAAGAAGAATAGGTAAAGAAGAAGTTAAATTATCATTATTCACAGATAACACAATAATTTACATGGAAGACAGAAAAAGTTCACCAGGAGGCTCCTCAAATTAATAGACAAATTAAATAGGTGATTACAAAGTCAACACCCAAAAATAGCTTTGCTCTACACAGATAACAAACTCACTGAGAAAGAAATTAAGAGAAACAATACCCTTCACAACAGCACCCATAAAAATGAAATATTTAGGAATTAATATAACAAAGGAAGTAAAAGATCTATACAATGAAAATTAAAATATTCTGAAAAAAAAGAGATCAAAGAGCATTTCAGAAAACAGGAAGATATTCCTTGCTCCTGATTATAAAGAACCAATATTGTAAAAATGGCCACACTGCCAAAATTGTTATACAGTTTTAATGCAATCCCTATGAAAATACCCTGAATATTCATCAAGATACCTCAAAAATCCAGACAAGCATTCCTAAAATTTATTAGAATCAGAGAAGATATAGAATATCAAAGGCAATACTAGACAGCAAAGACAAGGCAGGAGGCTTTACAATCCCTGACTTAAATTATACTAACAAACTAACAAGCTACTGTGACAACATCACATTGGTAATGGGCAAAAAAAAAAAAAAAAAAAAAGACCTGAGGATCAATGGAACAGATGAGAAGAAGCACATACAGCTACAAACACTCTCAGCCATCTTTCTTTGACAAAGGCGCAAAACACATTCACTGAAAGAAAGATAACCTCTTCAACAAGTAGTTCTGAAAAGCTGGCTCTCTACATGCTGCAAACTAAAACTAGACCTGCTTCTATCACCATGCACTAAACTCAGATCAAAATCACTTATAGATATCGACATTAAAACAGAAACGCTAAATCTACCAGAAGAGAAAGTAGGTGGAAATGAAGACATAGGGTAGGCAGAAAATTCATGAACAAAAATCACACAGCATGGTAAATATGTCAAAAACTTGGATCTTGCTTTGTTGAGAAGCTTCTGTGTGTCAAAACAAATCAACAACAGAGTGAAAAGACAACCCACAAATTAGAAAAATGTGTTAACCAACAGTCCTTCAGACTAAATTCTTCTCTGTAGAATGCATAAAGAAATAAAAGAAATTAGGTCCCCTATTTTCAAAGACCTAATCCATGAATGAACAACAGAGAATACACATTTCTCAGAGGAAAAAATACAAGTGGCAAATAGACATGAAAAAAATGTTCCATGGCACTGGTCATTCAAGAAATGCAAAATGAAATAACAGCACAATCTTACCCCAGAAAGAATGGCTTTTGTAAAGATATTAGCTAATAACAAATGCTGTAGAGGCAGTGGGGCAAAAGAAACCATTTTCCACTGTTGTTGGGAGAGAAAACTGATGGAACCACTATGAAAATCAGTGTGAAGACTCCTCAAAAAAAAAAAAAATAGGACTGGAAATCCTATTCAATTCAGCTATTCTCCTTCTGAGTTTTTTTTCCCCCTAAAGAAGTGAAAACCTTATACTAGAGTGATACATGTTTATAGCAGCCCAAGTTGTCATAGTCAAATTTTAGAAACCAACCAAATGCCCATCACTTGAGGAATGTATAAAAAAGATGTGGTGTTTTTATGCAATGGTGTATTACTTAGCTATAAAGACAAACTTGAGGTCTTTATATGTAAATGGATATAACCAGAAGCTATACTGATATATGAAATAAACCAGACCCACATGTGTAAATATCATACTGTCTCCCTAATGTAAGAACTAGAAAGAAAAAAATTAAAATGTATAATAGATAAGATAAAATATAAAGAAACTGAATACGAGGAATAAACAACAAAGATTTTTAAAAAGGAGAAAATCATGCATGAATATGTACAGGACAGCAGAGATGATTGTGCTACTAATTTCTACCAGATTTTTGAAAATAGAAGTTAATGTTTAAAATTTTCAATTTAGATAACTCAGCAGTCTAACAGCCTGCAAATGAAAGGACTGGGGTTCGAGCCCTGGAAACACAGGCTTTGCTGGCCCTGTGCCAAGCTGGCCACTGAAACCAGGTTTGGTGGCACATGCCTGTAATCCCAGTGCTGGGGAGGCTGAGATAGGAGGATCACTACAGGTCTGAGCTACACAGTAAGATCCTGTAGCAAATGAATAAATACATAAGCAAAATTAGAATAAATAAAATAAATAAAATTTTCACTTTGTATAACTCTATATGGTAATATCTTCAATGTGAACAATTACATCAAGAACAGCAATGTGCAATATAAAATCCACCCTTGAATATCAGCTTGTTCTTCTAAATGTGTACTATTTCTAAGGTCTTATTATGAATGTACTTTTTTTTTAATTAAAAAATAAGCAGATTTACCATGCCACTGAAACAACAATTGAACCTGGGAATAGTGGTGCACACCTGTAATCCCAGCTCATTAGGAGGCTGAACACAGATGGATCACTACCAGTCCAGTCTAAGTAGTGAGACCCTGAACACCCTGTACACCCTTCCCTAGAATACAAAGAACAAATAAATAAAATAAAGAGCAAAAAGGATAAGAAAAAAATTAAGATTTATTAAAGCAAGTGTTAATATTCAATTATTTATCCAATCTTGTCTATCTATATCTGCTAATATGAGAAACAGATTTAACTATAAAAATACATAACATCGTAACCACTGTCAATTTGTGTTCTTTTTTGGATTTTGTTTTTGTTTTTTGTTGTTTCTTGTTTATTTTGTTTTTGTTGTTGTTTTCTTTTCTTTTCTTTTTTGAGACAGGGGTGTCATGCTATGCAGTTCAGGCTGGCCTTGAACTCGCTTTTGTAGCCCAGGCTGATCTCGAACTCATACCAGTCCTCCTGCCTCAGCCTCTGAAGTGCTGTGATTATAGGCTTGCGCTACCACGCCCTGCAGTTTGTATTTGTTTTTGAAAATCTATATGATATGTATTATTGTTTGTCACTTTGCTTCTGTCTTTGTTTTTGCCATTTGGTTTTTGCTTTTCTTTGTTTTTACTTTAAAACAAAATTATATTGAATTACAAAAAGAAAAATTAAAAAGACAAAAAGGGAAATAGGAAATGTAAGACCAGCACAGCAATTACATGGAGATTAGGAAACATCTTATGTAAAACTTCTAAATAAAAACAACAGCTTTATTTATAAAATTCACAAAAAGAACCAATTAAGTATTAAATTTACTTTCTGCAAGAAAAAAAAATATTTAACTATTAAAAACAGCAAAGAATAATTTTCAAGTATTGAAATAGAATTAAATTTTAAAAGAGAAATTCTAGGACCTTTCTCAAGTGTATTCCGGAAACAATATTTTCTAATAAGTGATAGATGATATTTTTAATAGTTTTTTTTTTTTTTTTTCTGTAATTAAGACAAAGCCTACAGTATGAACATGGTGTCACCACGTACATCGGACTTGTAGTGATTCTCCTGTTTCCAGCCTCCCAAATGCTGGAATTACAAGTGCACGCCACCACACCCAGTGTATAAATACACCTCACCAGAGAGGCCAGCATAGCACACTAGAGATTGAATCCCAGACACTATGCTCTGCCTAAACAGGTGCTTTAGTCCACTGAGCTATGAGACCCACCATGATAGATGTTTCTGAAAGAGATGAAGTGATCATTTCTTATGAAATTATTACTTGTCAATATTCTGCAACAAACCCCAAACCAAAAGAAACTAATTTTTATATAAGAAATGGAGAAATTTACAATCATCAGATGGTTTCAATTAATGATTTTATCAATTTTTATAAAGCTGGAGAGTCCCAATGCTTTTAAAAATTTTCTAGCTTATGAAGCTGAAAATAAAAAACATAAATAAAAAATAGGAAACATACTCCTTGGAAATTCAGCGCTATGAAATCTATACCTGAACTTGATTTTTAAAAGTTAAAAAATTAAAATTATAGAAATATTATTTGCTAAAACGGCTTGCAAAGTTCTATTAGCAAAGAGGGACTTAAGAAACTTAAACTTCATGATCAAATGCACATTATTGTTGCAGAAATCTGATATTGTCACAATATTAGAAAGTTCATAAATATGTACCTGAGTTCCCCCAGTACAACTCTGAGCTTAATGGTTGGCCTCAAGCATTTATAAGACTCAGTATTTTACCATAATCATGCCTATGATTTATTAATCTCAGAGGATTCAGAGCGAAGGAGGAAATCAATGGGGCAAAGTGTCAAGAGAAGTACACTTACAATTCCCAAGAGTTTTCTCCAGTACAGTTACCTTTGCTATACTTAATTCCCTCAAAAAACAACTGTTGAGAATACTTACGAAAAGTTGAATTCCAGGGTCTTTCACGACAGTGTTAGCACCAAGCTTTCTGTCAGGGGTTGGTCATGTAGGCACTCTCTGCTTGCACCTATGAAAATTCCAGATCCTATGTCAGAAAGAAAGGAATAAGTAGAAACCACGCTATTTTTACAAATAGTTTACTCTCAAAGAGCCCACTCTTAATCAAAATAATGCCAGTGACATTCTAACAAACTAAGTTTGTAGCAGCAGAAAAAACCCACACTTCTAAACAAACCAATCAAAATGTTGTCATTGATGTATTGATGTGCTATTAATTTACTGTGAATATATATATATATATATATATATATATATATATATATATATTACAGGGTCTCACTATACAGTTCCAACTCATGGTGATTCTCTTATCTCAGCCTCTCTAGCACTGAGATTATAGGCATGCAATACAACAACAACAGTTTCTAGGCCAGCACAGAATACTCAGATGTTATGGGGCTTGCACAGAATGTGGTACCAGGGATCAAACCTGGGTCCTTGTGCTTGCCAGGCAGGCACTTAGACCTCCAAGCTATCTCCCAATCATCTGCACACTGTATTAATAGAACTACAGAAATAAATCATCTATCAAAAATAATAAAAGGGCCCTCACATTATTTTTAAGGATTCTTGGGGTGAGAAAGGAGATCAAATGAAATAATAATCAAATATCTTAGCATGATTCATAAAATACAGTATAATCTTAGGCTGCAATAGTAATTTGCTTAATGCAGGAACACTAGTATATTTCCAACATGGCAACCAGCCAAACCTAAATGAATTAAACTATATTATTGGAGACCTAAAAATCTAAAGCAAATAATGAAACTATATTTTCAGGTGATACAGTGTTATAACTAAAAGATGTTAGAAATTCAGTGATGACATTAAAGCAATGTAGAAAATTCTATAAACATACTTCTTTGTTTAATTAGACAAATGAATATGGAAGTAAAATCATGTGAGAAAATAAACATTAAAAAGTGGAAGATACTAAAAAGAAAGTGTAAAGAAACCACAAATGTGACTGAATATCAATGTACTATAATAAACTATAAAGTGTATATTGATGCATGAATAACAAGTAGAAAAGTAAATAGAACAGAAATGATTAAGGGAAATAAATACAATTGTAAAATAAAATTGGATAAGTTTGATGTGTTAGAGGTTGATCCTCAAAGCAGTAGTGGGGCGCTGGGCTTTGTAAAAAATGATGCTGGAACAAGCTCCTATTTTATATTTTTCTTTCATTCATTCATTCATTCATTCATTCATTCATTCATTCATTCATTTATTTATTTATTGTGGTACCGGAGATAGAACTCAGGACCTTGTGTTTACCAGGGAAGCCTTATTCCACTGAGCTATCTCCCTGGCCCCAAGCTCCTATTTTTAAAAGATAGAAATAAACCTATAGTTCCACTATGGAAAGTAACAATCATAAAATAAATTCAGGAGCTGCTTTCAAAACTGAAACAATTCTAGTATAAGAATAAACATGGATTAGTTATTCACTGAGTACAATTTCAGATGCAATGAAAAAACTAGTGGAAATTTTGACCATGTACAAGAGAAAAAGGAAAACATTAGTATTCCACATATAAACAGATCATACAGAATCTGTCTTTTGTCTAAATTGCTCTAGCCACTTGAATAGCTTTAGAATACAGGATGAAATCTGTGACAAAATCTGTGAATTATTCGTCTTGTTTTGAGTGCACAAGATAAAGAAGATATGGAAAGAAGTCACTATGTAAAGATGTATGAAAGAGATGTTATTTAAGAACAGGTACAAAAGAATGCATGTGGCATAAAAATTGTCATTTTTTGATAATTTGGGACATATATTATAAAAAAAGTATCTAGTGGTACGTCTCTTCTGAAAATACACTGGAGTGGACCCTCTGAGCCTCAAAGTACCAATTCTCTTATTTTATTGCTGGAACCAATGAAAATTTAACTATTTCAACACTGTACACAACAAATAGGTATAGATAATTCCCTGGCTTGTTGAACTGACTGTCATCTTTGAAACATCAGAGAGCTTAATGTAGAATCCAAGCCAATGTCAAAGTATTTCTAAGAGACAGAGTTTCCATATAATTCCATAGTACCTTCACCAAATACCACATAGGAGAGTATTCTACACTGAAAACTTTCTTCCAGTGTTTGAAAACCCAGATCCACATCATTGCTTCTACAGATTCCCATGAGCAGCAACAACGTTAATAATATTAAATTCATTTTAACTGCAACATGTAAGGGCCAGTCAAATAGCTCAGCAGATTAAAATGCCTGCAAGAAGGCACAGGAGTTGGGGGAGGGTTTGATCCCTGGGTCTGCCCTGCCAGCCCCGCGCCCAGGGCATGCTGAGAAGGCAATTGAGACTTGACATGGTGGCATGTGCCTGTAATCATAGCTCTTAGGAGACTGTAAACAGGCAGATCACTACAACTCTGATCTAGTAGTGAGATCCTGAACAGCCTATAGACCCTTCCTTAAAATAAAAAAATAAATAAGTAAATAAATAAATAAAATGGAAATATGCAAAATCTTAAGCTCAATAACAAAATAACTAAAAGGATATGCCATTAAGTTAAACATTAATATTAATGGACATTAAAATTAAAATTATCTTGTTAGAAAAATAAAAACAAGCAAATATGTACTGAATGAAGAAAAATATTGAACCTCCTCAAAAAAAGCTGAGGAGATAAAAGGATATGGAGTAGCAACAGAGGAAACAATAGTAGAATTGTTGTTAGCAGGTGGAACTGTAGAGAAAATAGCTAATGTTCATTCAAGAAATGATTAATTGTAGGGACTCACTGGCTCTTGGTGTGGTTTGGGGAGGAATGGAAGCAGGAAATGATAGAGAAGAGACAAGAGTTGGGGCAGGGAGAAGCCACCTTACCACATGGAAAAAGAAGGCTCAATAACAACAGTAGGGGTGTTTGTTTAGACTTCTGCAAAGTTAGTATGACTAGACACAAGGTTGCTTAGCAACCAATGACTGACATTTCTAAGTGAAATACTTTTTTCAGGACTGAGTTAGACTGGCTGCTTTAGGCTCAGTGGCCTTGTCCTGTCCTTACACATGACCCATTTCCAGCTTCAGGTGCTCTGAACAATTAACGATTGTGCAAAAAAAAGATGTAAAATATTGATAACGACCATAGACCCTGTTAAAAATATTTTTAAATATCTACTAGAAAATAAGTTACCACAACTATGTAACTTTGACAGTAGTATAGTAGCTTCAAAGAATGAAAATATTCCTTTTATATAATGGTTCACAACTCACAAAACAAAAGTCAGTTAATAGGTTAGCATGATTTATAAATACATACAATATATAGAGAAATTTTATTTTATTTTATTTTATTTATTTGTCGCAGGACCAGGGTTCGAACTCAAGATCTTGAACTTGCCAGGCAGGCACTTGTGCCACACAGCTATCTCCCCGGCCCCAAGAAATTTTATTTACCAGTGTAACTTTTAAAAACTGACTAAAGTAGCCTGGCGTGGTGGTGCACGCCTGTAATCCCAGCACTTGGGAGGCTGAGGCAGGAGGATTGGTGTGAGTTCACGACCAGCCTGGGCTACAATAATGAGCTCAAGGCCAGCCTGAACTGCACAGCGAGACCCTGTCTCAAAAAGACAAAAAAAAAAAAAAACTGACTAAAGTAGCAGTAAACTTTTTTCCTTCAAAAACTAAAACACTTTATCATGATCAACTAAAGCTTAATTGTACAATTGAAAAATAATTTTTAATTCCAAGTATTTTATTAACGTAACTTTACAAGCTGTATTTTAAAGTCATATTTAAATACATAAAATAATGTGATGGTAATTACATAATTCTCATATAAAATGAAGTAAAATTAGACTAGAAGAAAAATGTTTAGTATAATCAAAGATCTCTAAAAATAATTATATTTATCATAATAAAAATAAAACATTAAGTCATAAATAACAAAGTCAGCAACAATAAATTAGTGTTTCTTTTTAACACAATATCTCTAAAATGTTCTTAATTTTTAAATCCAATTCAGTAACAATAGATAAAACAATAAACAGCATAAATATCATATAAGAAGAAAAATTATATTAGCGTTTAGAAAATCAAAGGAGCTGTTCTCATTTCCCCTAAACTAAGCCACTTTCTTTTTTCTGCTTTTCATATGCAATTTATTAACAGAATGCACAAAGATGCAGTTATTTACTAATATTTAAAATAATAATCATAGATAGGTAAATGAACTCAAGTGTTTACATTTTAGTTAAAGTACAAAAATAATTATATTTATTAAATTGTCATAATAACATTTCATTTAAAAAATCATGAGTCATATAACTTGTATAAAGACATTTTGTTCTACAAAATATTTGTGCAGCTTACAGATCTTTATTGAAATGAAAATTTATACTAATCACCATGTTGTATTCTTCAATTAGGTGCTTTTTTAATTTTTTATAATTTAGTCAGTATAAAAAATTAATGTTGAGTATGTGTTAATTTGTACCTCTTTGATGATTATTGGCATTAATACTATTTATCTCTGTATCCTCTCCAAGTGAGAAAAATGTTTCATTTTCATGATAGGCAAGTTAAATACCTGGTTGCATTCATTTCCATTCAAGTCTATCTTCCAACATGAAATATTGAAACAAAGACCGAATAGGTAAAAATGATCTGCAATAATGTGTTTAAATGTTTTCTTATGCTTTGATCATTTATAGAATTTTCATTTCTTGATTATACATCATAACAATACTGCTTTTATCAGTGAGATATATAGCTCCTTTGGATTTGATACTTTAAAAATATGACACTTTAACGAGTATGATGTATGAGTCCTTACAAGTCTGATATTTAACAGATCAAGTTAAATTAAACAAGAAACAGACAGGTACCATATGGTAAGCTCCCTAGGAGAAATTCAAGTACACTGCTTCTTGTATTATAATGATTTCTCATGTTCATTTTGTATAAAAGGAGTAGCAGTGAGAATCATTATAAGTAGAGAAAAAGACATGGTTGAGAACATTATTAGTGTTAACTAAACTTATCTTCTTATACTCATCTAATTTAAGCATTCGTGAAGGACTAATATGATTGTATTAGGGTAAGATTATATAAAACATAAAAATCTTCTACATTTTATATCTTCAATGTTTCCAGTTCATTACAGCCCAATTTATTTTCTATAACAGAAATCTGTATTTAAAATGCACATAAAATGCTTATCTACTCTTAGGTAACTTATCTGTCGCAATTTACACAAATCTCCATTCCAGCCCATTTTCTAACAGAAAATGATGAACTTGAAGTAATCCAAACTTCCCTCCATTCTTTGAGTAGCTCATTTGCAAACCTCTGCATGATACAGATTTTCCTTAGGATATCAGGTCCAAAGCCACAAACCATTATTTCCATTTTGAAGACATCTATATAGGTCAAGAAGACTGAGTCTTCTCTGTAGGCTTTTGTGCAGAATTCATTCCCTGGACTTTTTCAGTTCATAAAGATGTCCCCATTTCATAGCTTGTGGCCTTATTAGTTTGGTCCCTGTCTTTGTTGGGTCCTCTTTGTTGACTCTGCTCTTCCTTTTCCTCTCTGCATTTCCTATTACATCAAGTCATCTCAAATTCAGGACATGAGATGGTTAGGGAGACTGTGTACTACTATACTACTTTTCTGCTTAAAAGATGTCACTTGATCCTGCTAAATAAATTTAAATATCACCATGTTTGAGACCTTTTGCCCCATGAGCAAGTGATTATTTTACCTTTCTTTCCCTTTTATTATTGCATCTATACTAGCTGAAAGATTTGCCATTTTCTTTGCTGTTGTTGTAGTTGTTGCTGTTGAACCTGGAATCAAACTCGGGACCCTGGGATGCCAGGCAAGAGCTGTTCCACTGAGTCATATACCTAGCCCAAACATTGTTCCTTACTTGATTTGATGAATTCCCCAACTTCTCATTCTCATAAATTTGAATTTTCTTTTTCATTTCAAAATTATATTTTAGCCTTCTTATACTTGCTTTTCCTGATACATGTTTCATCACATAAAATATTGATTTATGCTTTATTATGAAAGACTGGGGCAAACAATTAACAGCAAAATATAATGGGTAGGAAAGAATAATTTTTTAAAAAATTTAACCTAAAAAATGGCTGAAGAATATTTTTAAAACTATATTAAATGTCAGGGCAAGCAATATATTGAATATTTGATTTTAAAAAAAGAGTACCCTAGGCTGGAAATATAGCTCTGCAGTCTAAGCGCCTGCCTGGTAAGCACAAGGAACTGAGTTTGGTCCCTAGTATGCATTGCAGTGCAGGCTCCAGAACCCCGGAGCACACTGTCCCAGCCCAAAACAGGGCAGGGTGTAGCATGTCTATAATCCCCAAGCTGGGGAGGCTGAGGATCACTATAAATCGGAGCTGCATAGCAATATGCTGTACCAAATAAATAATATAAAATAAATTAATTAGAAATAAAAATAAATATATCATAAGCAAATATTTAACTGATTGAATATGTAAAATTTAACATTTTTCTATAATTTATACATCAATTAGGCCAACTAATAAGTTATAATTCTCAAAGCTGGTACTTTAAGCAAAAACGTAAAAAAGTACCTAGGGAAGATAATGAAATGTTCAAATATCTCAGCTTTAAAAAAATATATTAATGCAAAGTCACATTCAAACAGTATTATGTACTAATATTGAGTACCTCAAATTCATAAAAGTAATAGACAAAGTATTACATAGTTTTTTTCTATTTCCATTTAAATATGCAACTATATAGTAAGAAATGCATACTTATCTAAAAAGATCAATTGAATTATAATTCATTTCTATGCTCAGTAAATGTTAAATATACATACTGAACTAGTACCTTCATATTCAACATTACTTTTTAAAATTATTTTAAATTAAAACATTGAAATAAAGTTGCCTATAAAAGAATGTACATGAAAATATATAAGCCATTATTAGACTTTAAGTAAGTGTTAACTAAGTTAAAACTCTTTAGGGTCTGTGAGATACTTCAACAGACTAAGCACCTGCTTTGCCAACTGCAGGAACCGAGGTTCAATCCCCAGTAGTGCACCCCTCACCTGCCCAGCTCCTGGGTGCGCTGAGCCAGCCTCCGAGTCCAGGAGTGGACTGAAAACAGGAGGATCATTATGAGTCCAAACTGCAGAGTGAGGATCTGTACAAAATACATAAATTTAAAAAGGAGAAAAAAAAAAAAAAAACTATGTGCAAACCCTACCTCACACTGTTCGGATGGTTAAAATCCACACTCTGGCCAACGGGAAGTGCGGGTGTGTTTGTGCTGCAGCAGGGCCTCCCCCTTCTTGTTGTGGGCATCTGAGAGGATTCCGTGTTGTTAACACAACTGAGAAGCTTTATTTCTACATATGGTAAAAATGTTCTTGCAATAAGAACTATAAATGGACTTCATAGTTTATATATTCTAGCCAAAAGTAAGACATCAGTTTGTATTTCAAAGCATAAATGAATATAAATGAATATAAAAATTAATATAAATAGTGAATATAAAAACCCCACTATAGTTTATTAACAATCAAATAACACTCAGTAACACTATGATGAAATTAAACCAAATATCTTGGGTAAATCTGAAAGGCATTTTAATAAGTAGTGGGGGGAAAAAAGTGCCTATTTTAGAAGCTTGCACACTGCATAGTTTCATTTTTGAGCATTCTCAAGATGATCAGCTTTTCCTGATGCAAGTCAGACATTTGATTTGCATAGATAAGATCAAAGGAAGAACATGACAATAGAGGGAGCAGCCCAAAGGCCTGGGCCCCACTGCATCCTCTTCATGCTGATGATTATAGTAATTTATATGCTCAATAAAACTACATAGGACTATGCAGAAAAGACAGAGATGGAAAAAAAGTAAAGGAAGAGAGGCGTGAAAGCTGTATGTGCACACCTGTAATTACAGCGCTCAGGAGGCCGTGACAGGATGATTGCTGACCACTGGAGGCAGGTCAAGTTGGTAATTCGTAGCTCTCTACAAAGTCACCAACTGAGACCATGGCCAGCCTGAACTGCATGGTGAAACCTGGCTGACTAAAAAGACAGAGGAGGAAGAGACTGAGAAGGAGGAAGAAAGAGAGGAGGGAAGCAAGAAAGGTAAAGAGGAATGAAAGAGTTTATAAAATTCTATTAAAATATTAACAATGACACACCTTACTTAGTATTGTATGAATCACACACTATTCATAGTATTGTGTTAATTTCCTTATTTTGACAGTTGCACTCATTAATGAGCCTAGGTATTATCAGTAATGCAAATTCGTACCAAAAGAAAACGCAAATCATGTACTACTTAAACAAACTTTGTAAAAGTTAAAATGTTTAAAAGTTACAAGATTTTTGCTCAATACAAACAGATCAACTTAAAAAATAAGTATAAGTGATAAGATGCAAAAGCTAATCACATTCTGGAAAAGATTACTGCATTTTTCCTATATACATGGAAGCTTCGTTAGCTGTTTTTCCTGTTTGCTACCATCACCCTGAAAGCAATCATCTCAGAAAAAAATTATATGTTACAGAAAATGATATGTTGTAATCTTTCTATTGTATACATTATCCTTGCAAATTTATGATCCAATTTAGTTGTCCTACCTGTGACAATAAACTGAACAAAAGAAACAGAACACAGATGTCTTATCACCTTTTTTTTTCAAGCATTATACTCTAGGAAAGTAATGGAGCATTCTCAGTGTTGGTCTCTTCCCAAATATGCCATGCAACCTCTCCAACATGGAGCCACCTAAAGGGACAAAATTTACAAATGGCAATGGTAGCAAGGACAGCACATAAATATCAGCCCCTGACAGGAAGCCACCAAGATGAAATCATGTTCATGCAATGATTTGAGAAATTTAATCCAGAATTAAAATAGTTTTGACAACAAAATATCAGTGGGAAAAAATGTAGGTTGCTAATACATAGGGTGGGTGGCAACTCCTGCAGTGAACAAGAGGCTACAGGGATTAATAGATGCCTTTATATATTTTTTGCCTGAAGAAAAGTTGATGATGCAGCCCTTCCTATACCTCAGTATTAGGGTACCATAAGAAAGCCTAAAAGAATGGAAGAAATCAATAGTAGCTTACTGAAGAATACATGTTCAAAGTTTCCTTAAGTACAAATATTAGCATGACAGTATTTGTTCTTACTACAAATAATGATTTCTGAAACCTCCTTTTCCCAAGAAGAACCACTTGCAAACAGATTCAGTCCCTAAGGAAAACACCCTATGTCATGGAAGGGTATTTATGAAGGACATCTGAGACTGCCTCTTAGATTTAACAGCACTTCTGCTGATGTGTTTATCTGACACAAACCTGTTTACCAGGATTAGATGATTTTGACTATCAGTATCCACTTGTCAACAATTAAATCTTTCCACTTGACATAGTTAGAACTTCACTGTAGTAAAGGTTTCCTAAAGTGTTCTATAAATCAGAAACAGGCATCTGCTGTCACTTAATATCTACTGTCACATTCAATATTCTACAAAGAGAAAAACAGTCAAACTTTCCTAGGTAACAACCTGAAAATATAAGAAGAAAATGCTTGTTTGATTTTTGTTTATGCCAAAACTGATGCTATATCTCAAGCAGCACCAGTAGTTGTTTGAATTTATATTGACCTGAGGTCATTTTTACTACCCAATGTTTCCCACTCCAGTGGACTTCTTATTTGTCCACAAAAGAGACAAAGTGGCCTAGAGACAGATTCATGTTCTGTGGAAAATGGGAAAGAATAATGATTTGCCCAAAGAAAAAAATAAAGCTCTTTTTTTAAAATTTATGTAGTTTACCTATTTGCAGTGTGACTATAGCTCTCCAAAATGTAATTGAGACATGTATTGTTCTTTATTTTTGTAATAAAGCACAAATGGATTTCTTAATCATAGAGAAAAAATAGTGGTAGAGAGTAGAGTTTGATTCTTAGTGCAGAGGGAAGGAGAGGAAAAGGGAGTGGAAGAATGAGAGGAAGGGGTGAAAATGGGAATGAAGAGCAGGCAGGGGAGAGGAGGGGTGCTGCAGAGGAGAAAATGATGTGGAGAGAGGATAGCAGAAAGGAGAGCGAGAGAGAGAGAGAGAGAGAGAGAGAGAGAGAAAGAAAGACAGATCCTAAATCTTATAATTAAAGTAGGAAAAATGCCTAAACTGATATTTAACTGACTGCAAAGAAAATTTCTGTTGAGTCTTTTGAGAAAAATAAATACAGAAAATCAGTAGCATTTCTATATACTAATGGTCAATCATATATAAAGAAAATTTAAAAGAATCAGGGATAACAACCAAAAATTCTAGAATAAACAAACAAAAAAAAAAAAGTAAACTTTGTTTACAAAGATAAATATATGAAAAGATAATATATGTTCATAGGATTGGGAGTTTTAATATTGTCAAAATGTTCATAAACCCAAAGCAATCTACATATACAACACAATCTCTATCCAGATTCTGATGGCACTCTATTTAAATCAGTAAAAGTATCAGTAAACATAAATAGCATTACATCAAACTAAGAAAATTCTGTGCATCAAAGGAAATAATTGAATGTGCAAAGAAATTATTTACATGTATTATTAGGCTGTAGTATCAACCTAAATATAAAGAGAACTACAAATGTTTTGTAAAGGGAAAGGGTATTTGTGAACCTGGCTTAGAAGGCTTATTCCTCGTAGCCCAA
>PVJA010027919.1:0-28098 GCA_004027025.1 Myocastor coypus
AGAGAGAGGGAGAAAGAGGTACAGAGAGGGAGACAGAAGGAGAGAGGGGGAGAGAGAGGCACAGAGAGGGAGGGAGGAGGGAGGGAGAAAGAGGTACAGAGAGGGAGAGAGGAGAGAGAGAGTTACAGAGAGGAAGAGAGAGGGAGGGAAGGAGAGAGGGAGAGAGAGAATGAGAAAGAAAAAAGGGGACAGGAAAGAAGAAAAATCCACAACACAGTTAAGCACTGCGAAGTCATCTTCAGCTCGTAGAGGTACATTTATTGGGCTTTCAAGTAATGTAAAAAATGGTACTGGTATCTCAGTCATCTGCAGTAGCCTCAGTATAGTTATATATGTGAGCATTAAATATGTGGTAATCTTTGTTTAAAGTAGGAAACCAAGCGCGTATATTCATGTCTGTTTTTGACTGGGCTAACATTTACAGCAACGACAGAAATCTTGAGTAAGTGTGTCCTGCTCGCTTCTGCTTCCTCCTAGGCATCGCTTCGATGACGGTGCCGGTGTACATTGCAGAAGTCTCACCACCTAACTTAAGAGGCCGATTGGTCACCATTAACACCCTGTTCATCACAGGAGGGCAGTTCTTCGCCAGTGTTGTTGACGGAGCCTTCAGTTATCTCCAGAAGGATGGATGGAGGTTTGTACATAATTCCTACATCGAGTTTTCAAATAGATCGTGACTTGGAGGAATTGGAGGAAAATTTGAAAAATCACAGGCAAATAAAATAAACTAACTGGCTATTGCGAATCATTATAGTTAAGTTACAAGTGGGTGGCATTCAGAAAAATTGAAAGCAAACAAGAAGCTGGTATTTATTTTAATGATAGACAAGAAACCTACCATTAAGAATTGATATTTACAGGTTATTTTAGCATTTAGGTGACATTTCTACACTATGGGTAATCTTTCACAATATTTGTTTTTAAAATGAATGGTAATAAATATGCATGAGAATTATATGGAATTATATGAATGATTGACAAGCTTTTTTTGAACTGTAGATATGTCTAACATTTTCTTTGGATTTAGTAAGGTACATTCTGATTTGAAAGAAACCAAATTTTTAAAGATACAGCTTTAGTTATATAAAAAAGATACTGTTTGTGTTTGAAATAGATAATCAAAACTTAAAATCTAAGGCAAATTATTGTTTGGCTTATTCTGAGTCAAAAGAAATTGTAAAGGTGGTATTACAAAACCATTGAAATAAATTTAAGTATTATAAAACCATCACTTCCCAGTGTGCTGTGCAGGTGTCAGCCCCCCCCCCCCCGCCCCCGCACATGCACCCTGAGACAGCGAATGAGACTGGTCATGATGCCGTGCGCCTGTAATCCCTGCACTTGGGAGGCTAAAAACAGGAGGATCACGTGTCTGATCTGTGTAGTGAGACCCAGTGGACCCTGTACTAAATACATAAAAAACAAAACAAAACAAAAAAACACCACCATCTCTACCGCCACCACCACCACCAGAAATCCCCAACATGGTTGAAGCTTAAAGATAGGTGCTCTGGATTGTAAGCACTTACTAATTTTTTTTTTTTAACTTCACCTTCAAAAGATTTGATATAATGGGAATGAAGGGAATTAAACTTTCTGTAAGCAGCATGACTATTGATACGGCTTAGCGTGAGCTACTGAAGTCTCAAGCTGTTGAAGTTTTTGTAGAGGTCGTGTGAGAAGTCTGTGAAGGCCCTGAGGGCTGACTGCATGCCTTTGTCATCGCAGCAGGGAGGACCTAGGATCCGGGCTGTGCCTGCAGACAAGGCCACCTGTTTACCTTGGAAAGATTCAGTCTCTGCCAAAGTGAGATATTGTTGAAAAATTGAAGAATCAGAAAATTTCATCTTTTTTTTGTGCTCTGTAGATGGAGAGAAAGAGGAAAATAATTGTTAGGTTACCAGCATAACCTAATATTTTGAGTGTTTCTTGGAAATACAGTTGAAGTGAGATCATCTTTTTTTGTTGTTGTTTTTTGTTTTGTTTTTGAGATGGCCTCACTATGCAGTTCAGGCTGGCCTTGAGCTCACTTTTGTAGCCCAGGCTGGTCTCGAACTTGAACTGATCCTCCTGCCTCAGCCTCCCGAGTGCTGGGATTACAGGCCTGCGCCACCACACCCAGCGAAGTGAGATAATCTTTAAACCTATATGTCTTTAAGAAATTCGAAATCATTTACCAACATTTTATTTTCTTTAAATTTTTATTACTGTAACTTTGTTATGATTTCTTAGTGTAATGTAACAGATACATATTCAGTATATAATTTACTGTGTGTGTAAACTGCATTCCTCACTGAAGGACAGTGATTTAATTTTTTTTTTTTTTTTTTTTCTTACTGGGCAAGGTGGCAGATGCCTGTAACTCCAGCACTGAGGGAGCTGAGGCAGAAGGATCCTGAGTTCAAGGCCAGCCTAGAATGCATAGGAGACACTGTCCTTCTTTACCCTCCAGAAAAATAAATCTTTTCTCAGTACTGCTTAGCACAGTTGAGAAAGATCACAGTGTAGTGAAAAGAAGTTTGTAAGTGTGAGGGATCTGTGTAGAAGTGAAATATTGGAAGGGGTCTTAGACCCTGCGCTGGCAGGGTGACAAGAGTCATTAACTTGGCTGGATTCAGATCTTCTTTGTACCATCCGAGTATTTGCAAACCTGGGGCATATCACTTAATTCCTCTGGGGGTTTTCTCCCAGAAATGGGTAGAAATACTTAAATTAAAATACTTTTCTTTCTTTTCTTTTTTTTTTTTTTTTGAGGTACTGGGGATTGAACTCAGGACCTGGCACTTGCCAGGCAAGCGCTTATTCTACTGAGCTATCTCTCCGGCCCTATAATACTATTATGAGATCTAAGTAATTACATATAAAGTGTTCATCCTAGGGTTTGGTATATGACAAATATTTAATAAATAGTGTGCCACATTGTTATTTACCGTTCTGATGAATGAATCAAAGATGGTACTATTATAAGTGATGGAAATTGAAGTATTCTTTTTTTTTTTTTTTTTTCTTTATGAAACCAAGGTTTGGATAGAGAAGAAGCCTAAAAGAAAAAAATAAAAATGTAAATGCCTGTAGCTGCTGTGGGAAATTAGGCAGCAAATGATTTCCACACAACCAGGTGGATGCCAGATGAACTTGGAGACATTTATCTTGCTAGAGTCAATTAGCAAGCTTGTGTGTATTTTTCCTATATTACTAGTGTGCTCAGGGATTAAAAAGAAAACAGGAAAACCAGGGCTCATATTACATCAAGGCATTTACAGCTAGATTCTATTGCACCCTACTCATTATTTGTACAAATTCACATTTACTCTGTGTTTACACATAAATACACATAGTTCTTTACAAGATAAATTTCCTGTAGGCTACTATATTCCATTGTTTAGTATCCTTAGCAGTATTTAACCTCATCTGACCTTGGCCTGATAGGAACTTGATTATAAGCAATTAAAGATAGAAATGCTACCTTAACATTAACTTTAGATGCAGAAATTGTCAGTGAACATAATTTATTCATATTTATAATAATGGCTAATTTATCACTTTTTAGGCTATGTATTTCCAAAGCAAATGTGGGTCTAAATAAATATATTTCTTCTTCATACTTATATGTCTGTATCTTAAAGTAAGATGTCTTCAGCCTTTTAAATTTTGGATATAATATCCTCACATAGCTAGTGTTTCTTTACTTATACAGTGTAACTAGAAAGAGCAAATGTTAGTGGCTATGAAAGTGCTTAAAAAGCCTTAAATAATACTAGCTATTGTGTGCTGTTATTTTCATGAAGCCCCAGGTTCAACCTTTGTACCCTATATATAAAGCTGGCAAGAAAAATTGCCCTCACTTTCAGTTATCTGATATTTTCAGGTTAAGAGGAAATACAGCTTGGTGTTGACAGAGAAGTTTGTGTAAGACTAATCCCTCTGTAAGTGAGCATTCATCACTCAGCACTTTAGCCTGCGTGTTACTTGGGCAACACATCTGTTTATCTATGGACTACACTGAGCATCACTCCTGTGGGTCATTTAAACCAGTTGATTTTTATGTTGAATAAATTTGATCAAATTGTTGTTTTTGTATTTCCTCTTCTAAGAATTAATGAAAAACATCCAATTTTTGGTTCTAAGTAATTAGACTGGTTAGTGGTTAAAAATCATAAACAAAATAATAGAAAGCAAATATACTAGTAAGATAAGAAAACAAGATCTTCAGGGTGGAAAAGATCCTCAACATGGTAGACACACATTGCTTTACCCTTTCCCCAACTCGTGGAAGTTATAAGACCAATGGTGAACCCTAGTGTCAGCTGTAGATTAATAATGTGCTAATGTATAGTGCTAAGTAGACCAAGTAAAAGTTGAGTATTTTGATCCCTAGAAAAGCGACAAGAACATACTTTAAAAAGAAATAGAAGCCATTGTGAGAACTAAAAGACTACTTAAAGTAGCTGAATAAGTTGAGTAAAGACAAAGTGAAAATACAGGATTAAAAATCAGATGAAACAAATTGAAGGCAAATAGCTGATGTTGTAACATTTGAAGTCTAGTTATAGCGACAGCTATGTTAATGTAAAATTGTCACTATGTAACAAAAATATGACATAAGTCTACATTGTCTGAGAAACATTCTTTAATGTGGATAGATTGAAAATAAACAGATGGGAAAACGTAGGCTATCCAAAATTAAGCACTATAGAAGAAACATATGTGGCTATGTTAGTCAATACATAGTGAACTAATTTGTTCCATTTATAGTACCAGCTTATCTTAGTTTGTTGAAAAGAAAGTTTTGTGTTATTATGTGTTTTTTCTTTGTAAAAATCCTTTTTGTCTGTTTTGGAACTACTTTGAAGTTAATGACATATCGTGCAACACTCTTCTTTTGCTTTATGAAGTCCTGTCTTTTTCATAAATAAAAAATAGAGGAAGATTTCATAATGATAAAGCAGCCAATTCATTTATTATGATGCAGTTGTACAGTTTACCTAATTAGCTTCAAAATGGATAAATAAAAGCTTAGCAGTTGGTTATTTTAGTATGAATGTGCTTAATGCTGCGGTTATATACAATGCATAAGACTTTAAAATATAAATTTCATCTAAATTTATGATAAAATAAAAATAGAAATCTGGGGGAAACAGACAAGTACAGGCTTATACTTAAATACTTTAAAATCTTTCTTAGGATAGGAAAAAAGTTAACTTATAGAATAGATTTAAATACTGTAAGTTGCTTGCCAACATTGACATTTGTAGACTGCTACACTCAGAAACTGTTGCAGTACAGATTCTTTTTCAAGTTCATAACTGACTAGATCCTGGCCATAAAGATGTTGATACTTTTTATTGAATTTAAAAATATGAAATTTTATAGAAATGTTCCTCTGACCATAGCAGGATTAAATTAGAAATTATTTACAGTAAAATAGCCACAAAGGCCCCAGATATTTGGAAATTAAATTACGTGTCTTAGGGGCTGGGGAGATAGCTCAGCAGCTTAAGTGCTTGCCTGGCAAGCACAAGGTGCTGAGTTTGATCTCCTGTATGGGATGGGGGGCGGGGATTGACTAAATATTTGTCTTAAATGCTCTGAGCCTAAGAGAAAGTGAGAAGGAAAGTAACTTAAATTAAAAGAAAATATACCAAAATTTGTGAAATGCAGCAGTGCAGCTACTATAGTCTTTAAGTAAAAGTAGATAGCTACGAAGTAATATGAGAAAAGATGAAAGGTTGAAAGACATCACCAAAGTTTTGTATAAAAAAGATTGTTATATATATATTAGCAACTTAGAATCAAAGAAAGCAAGGGATAAAATAACAAAAATTTATGAGTTTTGAAGAAAATAAAATTAAACGCTTACCTAGTCAATATCAAGAATAAAAGAGAGTGGATCATAACAGTAGTGAGAGAATGCCATGAGTAACTTTGTACTAGTAAACTCAATGGATTACTGTAGGTGGAATGAGTTTGTTACTTGGCAATCAGAATTGGGCCAAGGAAAGGTGGAAAGCCTAAGAATACCTATATTTATTTAATAAACTGAATCATTATTCATAACACACTTGTAAAGAAAATTTGAGGCCCAGATAGTTTTACTGGTGAATTCTATAAAGCATTTAAGGAAAAAGTAGCTCTAACCCAAAGTCTTGCACATGACAAGCATTTTGCCATTGAACTGTACCAACTACAGTGTGAATGAATTCTAAAAAAAAATGCTGAACAAAAGAAACTAGATAAGAGTTTATGTGTAATAAGTATATATTCTCCATAATTTCATAAGAAGTTAATCAGTGTTTAAAATCAGCTACAGGAACACAAATTATATCTGATTGTCCTGACAGTAGGGATTGACAGGAAAATGAGTTACCAGGGATCTTTCTGGAATTACAGAAATGTTTTTTGGCTGTGTTGGTGGTTACAGAGGGTATATATGTTGGGGAATAAGTATACCTTGGAGTAGGACTGGCGGGATGGCTCAGTGGTCTAAAGCACCTGCTTAGGAAAGCTTAGGCAGCAGCAGGGATTGCGATTTGATCCCCGATCCCCGGCACCACATGCTGTGCCAGTCCTGCCCCCAGCAGCCAGCCATAAAAAAAAAAAAAAAAAGTATACCTTGGAGTTTTGCATTTTGTCATATATAACTTTTACCCAAAAAACAAAACAAACACTAGGCAATTTGGCTCCATTCGTTATGTTGCCTTTCTACATTTAAAAGCAAATAAATGTTTTACCCTGAAGACTTTTCTATTTTTTATTGTTTTCTTATTTTTTATTTGAAGACTTTTCTATAGCCTCTGTTGAACGATGGCCTACTCTTCCAACTTTTAGACTATACTTAATGCTCACCACTGTATCAAATAATCCTGATTTGTTTAATTGTTATATATGTAGGCTCTGTGAAGCTCAGGATTTGTCAGTTACCTCTACAAACTTGAACCTAGACCAAAGCTCTTTTTATTTTTTTATTTTAGGGATGGATCTACAGGGTGTTCAGAGTCATACTACTAGATTGGACTTGTAGTGATCCACCTATTTACAGTCTCCCAAGGGCTGGGATTGTAGGCACACATCACCACGCTCAATCTCAATTTTCATCTCAGTGTGCGCCAGAGATGGGGCCAGCATGCCAGGCCCCGGGGATTGAACCCTAGGCCCCTGTGCCTTTTTGCAGGCACTTTAATCCACTGAGCTATTTGGCTGGCCCTAGACCAAAGCTTTATGAAGATGATTCCATGAGTTTGGAGACACAGTTTCATGGGTGTGTGTTATTTTCAGTAACTGTACTATGAATTTTGTGTTCGTATTTATTTATTTTGCCATTTGATTCCAAACCACCTCATATCTCTTCAAAGTGTCCCCAGGCATTGATTTAAACAGTTATCATGGGCTTCTCCAAAAGCTTGTCTTGCTGCTGCTTCTATGATCATGATACTCTAACTGCAGCCAACCCAGTTAACTTGTATACTTGTATAATACCAGATCACATACAGGGGTCTTATTATGCACTGTTATTATAGTTAACATTTTGTTATGTTTGTTTATTTGGCAAAGATTTTTGTAGCAGTTTGTATAGATGCTTTCTCTGTGTAAGGGTAGCCACTCATTTGCTGATCATATTCCACCCACAAGTCAATTGAAAGGTCCCAGTGTGACACAAGAGTTTTCCTTGTTTATGTTCTCATGTTCACTCTCTTATTGCCACTAGATTTAGCAGATATGTCAGTTATCAGTGTTCATGTTCTGTGTGGTCCTGGATGGCAGAGACAAGTTAACTTAATAGAGTGTGATTTCTTTTTTTTTTTTTGGCCACCTCATTCCACCCTTTGCAGCATGTGGTGCTGGGAATTGAACTGCAGTCCTCCGAGCCTGCCTAAGCTTGCCTAAGTAGGCACTTTAGACCACTGAGCTATCTGACTGGCTCAACAGATTTCAATTTCAGTTGGGCAGGGCTTTCCATTTTTAATTGTTAAACAGTTTGTAGGGTACAAGTTAAAATTCAAAAATATGTCTTCAAATGTATTCCTACAGTGCAAATATAGCAAATGGCTGAATTTGGCATATTTTGCATCTACAACTGTTGCATTAAATGGAAATAGTCATGAATCTTAATTTTTGTTTCTTTTGTTCTGTAAACATTTCATTATTAATCTATAAGGATGACCATTTCACTTGTAAATCCAAGGAAATAGATCTTTTGGTAACATTCATATGGTTATTACTTAAGTATGTGAGAAGTATGTGAAAAAACTAAAAATTGTAGGAAAATTCAGCAGCTTAGTTCTGGAAGTAGGGCTGATGGAATGGTGCTTTGAAGAGGCGTAGGGTCTGCCTACCTTGTCACTGTTGGAAAGTTTCAGCTTGAGGGTCCCTTTTCAGAATTACACAGCACTGTTCCATCTCTGAGTAAGGTTACTCACCATGCTCACTAACTGTTCTAGTTCTTGGCCTATTATAATTCAGATGTTTGTCAGATAAACATATGAACAGTAGCTAAAGATCTCATAAGGAATTTAACCTTTGCTTCCCAAGCAAACAAAATAAATCTTGATTAGGTAATTTTGTCAAAGAGTCAGTCACCTTGTTGTAATTATTAATATGATTTTCATTGAACTGTTTTCCAGAGGGAAAAAAGTAAGTGAGTTAAAAGATTTTTATGGCTTGTGTTGAATGTTGGGAGTGTGGTTCATGGTAGAGGCTGTGTGTGGTGTGCAGGAGGCCCTGAGTTCAGTCTGCAGAACCACCATGACTGCCACCACAGCACCATAAACGCAAGCAGCAGTGTCTAGAGGATAAAACTTAGCATCCTTTAGCATCTCAATATCTGTGGTATTCCTGAACTATTTTACTTCTCAGAATAGGTTAACATGCACAAGATTTGTTAATCAGTAGCAAATAAATAAAAACTCAATCTGAGTAGAAGATAGAACATAAAAATAAATAATTAAAATTACAAATTAATTTTGTCACTTGGTTCTTTTTCCAATTTCTTATAAGACACTATTGGGCATATTAGATGTGATTGCTAGAAAGCTTCATTGTTCTTGGGTCAGCCTTTTAAAAAAAGATTTATTTATTTATTTTATTTTTTTTATTTTTAGTTTTCCTGAGATAAGGTCTCCCTGTGTAGTTTAGTTTGACCTGGAACTCATGTAGTCCAGGCTGGCTTCAAATTGAAAGGCAAAAAAAAAAAATTGAAAGGCAATCCTCCTTCAACCTCCCAAATTCTGGGATTACAGGTGTAATTAAATGCACCAAGGTCAGCCTTTTAGAGATTGTCTATGACCATTGTCTTAGTGTTTGAAACATAATTAAAGTTATCCACAACTAGAAAAATCTGAAGTAGAGATTTTGTTTGGAAAAATATTTTTGACAGAATGAGGTTGGGAAATGATAATTGAGCTGTGTCTTTTTGCACTCACAATGCATTAGGATGAGTGGCCAGATGACCATGGGCTCTGAAAACCTTTGATCTCTCTCCACGTGAGAAGCATCCTTCTCCCTTAGTAGAAATTACCTCCAAGAGCTATAAAAATAATTGCATACTGTTATTGTTTGTATCTAGGTGTTTCCTCAGAGCCTCCTGCGGTTCATTAGGCAACTTCTGGAATTTTGACTGATTATTGTGGATGTGGATGCTGTACCTAGTCTGGGGCAGGTCATCTGCCTTACAATGTGAGGAGGTGAAAGAGGCTGGCTAGCTAGCTACCTGAACTGCTGTCACTCTCTTTGCTCTCTGCTCTCTGCTGTCACTATGAACTACTGCCCCCTGCCAAGTGCTGCTCTGCCTTGGAGTCAGCTGAGTGGGAACTGAAACCTCTAGTAACTGTGAGCTAAATAAATCTTTTTTTCATTTATTTTGAGTGTCAGGTATTTGTCCCACCAATGACAGAGCAGTAACTAAGATAGAATTTGGTACTAGAGAAGTGGGATAGTTACTGTGGTTAAACCTGACCATGTGGAACTTTTGGGAATGGCTTATGGGAAGAGATAGAAAAGATTAGGAGGTGTTGTCTACAAGAGAAGTGCTGAAACAGCTTCAGCTGTCCTGTGTGGGAGATTCTGGTCAGAGCTCAGATGTCGAGAAGACTGATTGAAATCCTTGTAAGGCTAGGAGGTTTCTACTAGGAAGGACTGTATTGGTTGTTAGACTCCAGATGATGTATGTTATACCTTGGCAGAAAGTTTGTCTGCATTTTGCTTGTATCCAAAGACTTTGGCTGAGACCGAGATTAAGTGTGGCCGACTGTCAGTATTTTTTTTAAATTTTATTAATTTTGATGAGAAAGAAATAACAATGAGACAGTTTCAAAATAGGTTAGTAGGACAGTTACAATAGTTAATACATTGCATATTGTTGTCTTCATAGTAGTTGTTCAGAGTATAAGATGTAGACATTTTTCTAAACACTATTAGTACAAATCTTTCTTCTCATTGAACTAAGAGAAAGTAGCTGTATATATAGTCCAGTAGTCCATAGTAATAGCGGGTTATCAGCAGAACTAGCAATGTTGGAAGTTGTTGCCTTGAGCCTTTTACTGCTCAACATATTAATATGGCTTTCCTTTTCCTACCTCACAATTAGACTTTTCTGCTGGATGGTTAAGCCCAAGGTAAGCAAGACCTATATAGCAAACATGACACTTTTGTATCTGACTAGGTCAGTCACATCCCCTCAGGATTTACCTGAAAACCATGTACAGCATTTTGTGGATCTTTTGACAGTGTCAGCCATCTGGATGAGTCATAACTGGTGTTGGACCAATTTATTCTTTGTGAAAGCCTGAGAGAATCTTTTCTCTCTAGGTGATTCTCCTTAGGCACACTATACATCATTGATCACTTTCCACTGTAGCCCCATAATTTCCTTGAACACAAAAGTTGGGTCACTATTGAATTATAGGATGTTATAGTACAGGTTCTCTTATGTCCTGAGTCCCCACTGACCTTGAAGGGCTAGGGCCAAAATATTGGCTATCCTTGTGGCCTTTCTTCTACTCTAATTTTTTGATCAGCAAACTTAAGTTTTTAATCCTGCAGAAGAGAAGCTTATATATGTGTGTGTGTGTGTGTGTGTGTGTGTGTGTGTGTGTGTGTATATATATATATATATATATATATATATTTTTTTTTTTTTTTTGAGGACTGGGGTTCAAACTTATGACCTTGCACTTGCCAAGCAGGCATTTGTGCCACAGAGCCATCTCCCTGGCCCCTGTTAATGATATTATTACCTTATAACATAGGCACTTGAACTTAACAAAATTGAACTGGTACTTTCCATCAATTGTTGATCTAATAAATCCCTATGCAATGTGAAAAAAACAATTATACATTTTTACACAGAAATTTAGAAATCTGACCGTATATAAAGTAGGACTGGCCAATCTTAAAAAAAAAAAAAATCTCAAAGTAATCTAATATTGAGGGAGTGGCATTGCTATTATTGGGGACTTTTAGTAAGATTTATGTTGAGAATGAAGAGCAAAGAGCCCACCAAGATGATTTAAAATGTTGTGAGTTTGGCCAGAAAGGAAGCTCCAATAAAACTGTGGAGTGCAAGGATACAGCTGAGCTGCTCTCCATTGCCCAAAAGGCGCAAGAGAATGGAAGAGATAGCCTGAGGGCGTCACAGGAGGTTGGCAGGTCATCATCCTTTGCAGCCTCAGAAATGGAAAGGTTAGGGACTTTGCCTTCAGGGGAAAGCTGCAGACGCCCGTGTTCCAGAATGGTGTTGATGGCAGCAGCCACACCAGGTTCCGGAATGGCACCAACATGGAGAATTTATTCCTTTGAATCAGGATTAGAGTGCTCACCAATCCAGGCACTTGACCCCTACAGCCAAGAGAGAAGAAAATCTGGCTACTGCTCCAGCTCACAGTAGACCTTGGCATCATATGTATGGCACTGGTTTAGGCACTTGCAGATTGCAGGAGTTCTGAGGGGTTAAGGCTTTCACCTAAATTTCAGAAGATGTGGGAGGCAGGGCAGTGTGTAAACTGAGTGAGAAGCCTATTCAGTGGAAATCCTAGAAGTTTGGAAAAGCCAGGAACATGGATCATCTAAGGGAAACTGCAAGGAGGGAGCAATACTGGCCTAAGAGAGAAGCCATGGGTGCTACTACCAATAGTGCCACAGGGACAGAGCTACATGGAGATTACAATTTGCCACAGATGGCTTCAGATGGAACTATAGGACTTAATGTTTGTCCTGCTGGATTTTGGACTTGTGTTGGTCCCAATGATTTGTGTTTCCCTGTTGTTCATACTTTTTGGAATGATAATGTTTATCTTGTACCACTGAATGTTGGAAGTGTTTAGACTCATAGCAAAGAGTGCTTTAGATCTTAGAGGAGACTTGGGACTTGGATTTTTCAGCAATGTTGAAACTGTTAGGCCTTCTTAGCTGGGCGTGGTGGTGCACCCCTGTAATCCCAGCACTCGGGAGGCTGAGGCAGGATGATTGGTGCAAGTTTGAGATGAGTCTGGGCTACAGAAGTGAGCTCAAGGCCAGTCTGAACTGCACAGTGAGACCCTGTCTCAAAAAGACCAAAAAAAAAGAAGAAACTCTTAGGACTTTGACAACTCTTAGAGATGCACTATAATATCTTTTGCATAAAGGGATATATCTGAGTCTTTGGGTATCCAGTGGTGGAATATTATGGTTTGTGTCTTAAGTGTACCCCGAAGGCCTCATGCAGTTCTTGGAGAGGCTTCTGTTGTTTCGATTGGTTCTTGTGGTTGTGGATGCTGCACCTGTCCTAGCACAGGCAATTTGCATTGCAATGTGAGGAAGGGAAAGGGGCTAGCTAACTATCTGAGCTGCTGACTCTCCCTTTGCTCCCTGCTCTTTGCTGCCATCATGTAAGGTTACTCTCTGCCATGTGCCAGTCTGCCTTTGAGTCAGCTGAGTATGGACTGAAACCTCCAGTAACTGTGAGCTGAATAAACCTTTTTTTTTTTTTTTTCCTTCATTTTGAGTGTTGGATATTTTTCCCAGTGATGAGAGTAGAGTAATGGAAAAACATACCATTTGATGCAAATAAAGCATGTTTCAATAAAGCTTATGTTTCAGTGACTTTTTACTCATTGCTGGAACAAAATACCTGACACCTAAAATTAAGAAAAGAAAGGTTTATTTAGCTCACAGTTAGTGGAAGCTTCAGTCCGTACTATGCTGGCTGGATCTAAGGCAAACTGACACATAGCAGAGAGCAGCAGTGCCTGGTGTTGGCAAACAATGAAGAACTAAGGGAGGGGCTGCAACTGCCACATCTAGCAAAACTTTTCATTCCATGCTGACTGCAGAGACTAGACTGGAGCTCCTCTAAGGAAGTGATGCCCTTCCTTCCACACTGACTGCAGACTAGAGCTCCTCCAAGAAGTGGGCACTGAACCCTAGTCCCCTTTTATATCCTTTTTGTGCTCAGTTACTTCAGGGCAGGCTCTCCACACCCTGGGGAGGGACCTCCATGCCCTAGGGTGTGGATTCCCTGAGGCTTCCAAATTCGCAAGTTGACACAGTGCATCAGCGTGGCTGTGATGGCTTCCTTGTACAGCTTGACTTACAGTTAAAATAATAGATGCAGATTTGTCAGGGTAATGCATTGGTAGGCTTTTCATATCACTTGGGAATTAATTAAACTAGAAAGGGGGTTGGAGAAGGGAAAACACAGATGTCGGATGCAGTTCTTTACTCTGCACAGCTCCCTTTGAAGTGGTGAAGCTGGGGGAGGCATCTTTTGGCAGGTTAGAAAAAAAGTATTAGAGCAAAATAATTTTTTTTGTGTCATGCTTAGCATATCAAATATTTTAAAAGGCCCAAATCACACAAAGTCATTTTTGTTTCTAATGATTTTTTAAACACATACTTTTGGTTATCTATATTTTTCTCTGTGTGGAAAGTTTATCTGTGCATATTAAGAAAAATGAGCTAGAAGTTCATTTGGCAAAAAAACTCAAATAAGCAAAGTTTATCCGTGTAAATGTTTGTCCATTGGACTTGTGTTGGTACCAATGATCTGTATTCCCCTGTTGTTCATACTTTTCTGGAATGATAATGTTTATCTTGTGCCACTGAATGTTGGAAGTGTTTAGGCTCATAGCAAAGAGTGCTTTAGATTTTGGAGGAGACTTGGGACTTGGATTTTTCAGCAATGTTGAAACTGTTAGGACTTTGGCAACTCCTAGAGATGCACAAAAATGCCTTTTGCTTAAAATATGTTTTCTTTTAACCTCTAGGGAGCTGTTTTCTATGCCATAGGCCACTGTTAGGGAGCTGTGGTTTGATGAGGATAGCCACGGAGAGGGATGGAGAGGGTGGCGTGCTACTGAACTGTCTGCCTCTGGTGCATCTGGATGGGTGAGGCCCCACTGTGTCACATGCTGTGTGAGTACAGCTTAGTGGCTACTTCAGGCCAGTCTTTTTGCTTTGTTATTGCTGCAAGGAGGCAAATAATACTTTATAAAGCAGCCTTAGAATTCTTCAGCATAAAACCGGAGTGAACTGGCACCCTTTTATGAGTTCAGTGGAAGGATCAAATAATCACTGAACGTTTATTAGCACTTGGCTGACTGTAAGCACTTATTAAAGGAGTTGGACTGGTTGGATTTTAATTACACTTCTCCCACCTAGTGGCCATGGCTTCTTTGTGCCTCCTTTCTTAGTCTATAAAATGGGGGTGATAATCACCTGCTAGGATTATAGTGAAGATAATAGGTGTTAATAGATCAGAAGTCCTTTAGACAAAGCTTTGCACACAGTAACTGGTGCTGCATAGAAGCTATTACTGTTGCTGTCATTGTTAAGTGATTATATGTATGAGCTAAGCTCATAGGTTGAAGGTGATTCATGTATTTAGGACATAATTATCACCCTTTCGGAACTACTAAAGAATAACATGCAAAATAACCCATGTTACCAGTTCAAAGAAGGGGATAGTTATCATGACTATAAAACTTTGTTCTTTAAGTGGCTACATGTTGGAAGGCACTTGTCTTAAATTACATAAGTGGGAACAGTGTAATTCCTTTAAAGCAGGAGCCATAGTGGGTGTTTGGTGAAGTATCAGTTTTCTTGTTTGTTTGATTTTTGCTGTATTGGAGATAGAACCCGAAGCTTCCTGCATACAGGTGGGCGTTTGCCCCAAGCTTCTTTCCCTTTCCCATTCCTTGTCCCTTTTCCCTCCCCCCTTCCCTCCCCCCTCCCCTTTCCTCTTCCTCTTCCTTCCCTTCCCTGCTCCCCGTCTATTCCCATTCCTTCCCTCTCTGATCCTTCCCCCTCCTGTCTCCTCCCCTCTCCTTTTCCTTTCTCCCGCTTTCCTTCACTCTTTTCCTCCCTCCCTCCCTCCTCACTCTGGTTCTTCTTCCCACTTCTTTTCTCCATTGCAGAACTGAGGGATGAACCCAGAGCCTCCACACAGAGCTACACCCTTAATGCTTTTTTAGGTTTTAGTTTTGAGACAGGAACTCACTGAGCTGCCCAGACTTCCAGCTTCAGCCTCCTGAGTAGCTGGTATTCTAGCTGTCTTCTATGTCTTCTGCATAGGTCTCCTTTGGTTATGTGTGAGGCTGATGGTAGCTCCCTGCTAGAGGGTCCACTCCTCAGTTTTATGGTCAGCAAGTGGTGGTACTGCTAGGTGTGCCAGAACAATCGCTTGTTTGTGAACTTCTGGGTAAGCAGGTTTGTGGGGACTTTTGGTACTGCGAGTTGAACTTGAGACTCCATTGCCACCAGATAGGTGCTGTGCCGTATCCTTAGCCTACAGTCATCAGATTTTAAAAACTATTTTGCAGTGAGTGATTGTGACAGTAAAGAATATCCTAAAGATTTTGAAAACTCGTGAAAGCCTGGCATTTTTGTTTGCTTCTGCTCATTTTCTCTTTGTTAACCTGGCAGATTGTCTTGTGGCCACAGGATTAATGGCTTTTTCCTTAAGGCGTGGACCTTGGGTGCTTGTTCATTTGCACCACTTGGACTTTAAAGCATTTACATCTGTTGTTCTCTGCTTTGCACTTTACCACACCTGGAGAGCTCTTAATGAAATAGAATTCGCTGGGCCCAGAGCCCAGCACAATTCATCAGAGTCCCCAGGGGATGGACGCTGCTGTGTTTAAAAAGCCCCTGGTTGATTCTGATGTGAAGGTAGGGTTGAGAACCCTCGATTTAGCTTAGAGTAAGATCTCTTTTATCAGTTGGGGCTGCCTTCCCTGGCCTCTGACAGTGCTCTTATCATCTGTATGGTTGTTGTTTCATTTTATTTGGCAGGACTGGGTATTGAACCCAGGGTTCTTTCACTGAGCTACATTCCCAAGCCCTTTCTCTCTTTTTAAATTTTGAGTTTTTCTAGTGGTCCAATGAAATAGACCCTGTTCCCGTGTGTAAAAAGTGTAGCAGATTTGAAGTGCATTAGTCAGCTGTTACCTTAAAAAAAAGTCTGAGCAGATCAGTGTGGAAGGAGGAATGGTTCCTCCCCCTTTGTGTATTTGTGTGTGTGTGTGCATATATATATATATATATATATATATATATATATATTATTTATTTATTTTATTTTATTTTTTTTTTACAGTGGTTGGGATTGAACTGGGTTGATTGCACCTACTAGATGAGCTGCCGTTACTGGGCTTCATCTCTAACCCTTGTATTGGTCATTTTGAGACATGGTCTTGTTAAGTTGCCCAACCTGGCCTCCAGCTTGCTATCCTTCTGCCTTAGCCACCTGAGTAGCTGGGAGTACAGCTATGCAGCAGCACACTGAGCATTGCTTTTTTGCCTGTAGGAGCACATGATAGGAAAAGCCATCAACATCATGGGTTGCCAGGAAGCAGAGACAGGAATGGGCTGGGGTTGCTGTGTCTGTGACCTAACTTTCTCCCCTGATGCCCCAAGGTTTTATTCTCTCCCACCTAGTGATGATGCTCACCATATGAGCGTATCAGGGACACTTCCCCAAACTATGGCACAAGGTGAGACCCACATCTGTTCCTCTGTGCTGTCCTATATCATGGCTAACACTCCAGCTGGTATATTGGATGTTCACAAATCCATGAAGATTATTCGTATCCAAACATTTTTTTTCTTGGAAGGTAATGAGAATAAATTTTTGTGTTTTATTTTCTAAAAGAGTTAGGAGGTAGGTGCAGAAAACAGTTTCCTTGACTAGTGTTTGGAAAGAGCCTTTGACATCCTTAAGATTGGCAGCAGATGCAGTTCCTTTCTATGCATTGCAATTGTTCCTTTCTATACAATTGCATAGAATTATAATTTTCACCTTTAGACTTTTGGGGTTTATCTGTTTCCAAAGGCTTCAGGCCTAAAGTAGTCTTTATGCTGTAGCTGACTTAAGCATGAGCTAATACGTATGTTTGTATTTTTCTTTTTGTTTTCTTTTTCCTTCCCCTTTTCCTTGCTTCTATTTCTTTTGAGATTTAATAATCACTGGTAAAGTTCAGAGTATTATGTGATCATTCTTGGGCCTGGAAATGATTCAGTTTCTGTTTTTATTTCAAGGGCTTTTCAAGAAATATTCTCTGCAGCTCTTTAATTGTCATTTTTAATCAGGATGCAGAGAAATGAAATAGGAAAGTCTGCATAATCAGGACTTTATTTTCTTATCCAGTGTAATGCGTATCTGTCTTTTACGAATTCCCTCCTTCCCTTTTTTGTCTGCTTTCTCATTCACATAGACATGTTCTGGGAATTGAACCCAAGGTCTTTGAATGGATCTACATCCCCAGCTCTTTATTTATTTTATTTTATTTATTTATTTATTTATTTATATTTTTTTCTTGTTTCAGAACCTTTGTTTGTTTATTCACTCATTTTTATGGCCGTCTCAGCCCGCCCCGAGGGCAGGGCTGATGCAGCATGTGGTGCAGGGGATCAAACCGCTGTCCTTGAAGCCGCCCAAGCTTTCCCAAGCAGGCGCTTTAGACCACTGAGCCATCCTGCCGGGCGGCCCCCCCCCCCGCCCCCCAGCTCTTTAAAAAAGTTTTTTTTCTTCCGCGATTTCCTCTGGCTTAGTTATCCAGGTTGGGCTCCCTTGCATCTCTGAGGATTCTAGTCTAGGGCCTTGGGCAAATGTACTGCTCCTAAGCTACACCCTTAGCTCATTCGTTTTAAATTCTTCTGGAGAGCTCAGTTTGGATTGAAATTTTAGTCATTTGCAGCAATAAAACATTCATTTAAATAATGGATTTTGTTTTGTAAATTAACTTTGTAGGAAAAGAACCCAGAAATATATACCTCCTTTTATGAGCTATCCTTGCTCTGATCTGGAGACTGTTCTGGAAAATATCTAGTTGCATCTAGAATAATAAATGGTTTAGTTGGACAGAATATCTGTGCAAGTATGTTTGCAGAGCTAAATGTTTTGTAAGAGCTGCTGCATAAAATGCTATATAATTCTTTTTTTTTTTTAATTTTTTTTGGCTTTCTTTCTTTCTTTCTTTCTTTCTTCCTTTCTTTATTTATTTTTATGGCCGGCTCAGCCTCAGGACTGGCACAGCATGTGGTGCTGGGGATCAAACCATGGTCCCTGCAGCCACCTGCAGGCGCTTTAGACCACTGAGCCATCCTGCAGGGCCCCAAATGCTATATAATTCTGAAGTTATTAGTTTCAGTGTAGTTAATGGAAAAGGTTAGATAAATATAGTTGCTTTGACACAATTTCATAAAATATTTTCTGAAAGATAAATTAAAAAACAATATTTTTTGAGTACCTATAGTGTGCAAGATACTTTCCTAGGTGCTGGGCTGTTGCATGGAATGGGTTGAATAATTTATTGCAATGTAAGACATAGTGATATAAATCGAGCTTAAAAAGGGTGATTGAATCCATGTTACGAAACTGATCTGAGGGTGGGCAGAGGAAAAAATGATTCAGTACCAGTGTAATTATCACAACTCATGGATTAAAGTAGAAAACACCAAGTCATTCTGATCAGTGCCTTATTTCTGAATCTTTCCACAAGTAGTTTTAGTTTGCAGGAAGTAGTATTCTTAAGACTCACATGACAATATGTTTTTAGAATAAGGTGAAATTGCCTAGTAAGTATGTTTGCTTAATGATGTGTATCTCTGGGGCCTTTAAGGACGCTACATTTTGTGTTTAATACAGTTTATTTATTTATTTTGAGATTGTGAGCAGAATGTATTTATTACAGGAAAGAAAGCTCCTGTCTGAGAAGAGGGACATGAGGGGGTTCCCGAGTGGGTGGTCCCCCCAACACAGTTTAAAAGATAGAATAACTTTAAAAAGAGCATTACCTCAAGAGACTTTTTGGTGACCCATGGATGTTGGAAAATACAGTTTTTTACATAAATGAAACAGCCCAGCTGGGACTGGGGTGGATGCCGACATTATACCAGTCCAGCTTTTATGTTGTGAAATACATATTATATTGTGTATATTACTGTCCAGTGGGGAAGGTTAGTATGTTGTTTTTGTAATGGTTTTGGTTCATAGCGTGTATATGGTTGTAGCTATTTTTTTAGTGTAATTTGTATAAAAGAAAGTTAATATTTTCTGATTTTTAAGTTTTCATGATAGTGTAAAAAATACCCTATCTACTGTATGTCTATGCAATATATAATAAAAATACTGACTAAGCATTAGGTATTATTTTAGTCCAAATACAAAGGTATGTGGTAAGCATGTGCCAAGTGCTATAAGACTCAATTTTACAGTAAATGTGAACTTTCTTTCTTGCAGGTACATGTTGGGACTTGCAGCAATCCCTGCAGTTATACAGTTTTTTGGTTTCCTCTTCTTGCCTGAAAGTCCTCGATGGCTTATTCAGAAAGGGCAGACTCAGAAGGCCCGTCGGATTTTATCTCAGATGCGTGGTAACCAGACCATTGATGAGGAGTATGACAGCATCAAAAGCAACATTGAGGAAGAAGAAAAGGAGGTTGGCTCAGGTGTGTGCTCGTACAAAATTCAAAACTATGCAGTATGACTTTATTTAGAAATTGGATTATTGTAACATTATTTGATATAGCCAAGTTGTATAATGGCTTTGTGCACATAAGCCAAAGTTAATATATTTTAATTTAAAAATTAATATTGGAATGTTATAGAGTACAGAAAAACGCTTCCATAATGTTACTGTTCTCACTTAATTATCTTTCCTCTTATTTTATCTGTCAGATATACTGACATAGTTGCCAGCATTTTGAGTTTGTGTTTTTCAAATGTGTCTGTATATAACATACATAGTCTTGTATTATGAGTTAAGTTTTTATGAACTTAAAAAGTGGTAGTGTAAACTAATGTTATAATAAATAACTTCAGTAAAATTATTAAATCCTTCATTTACATGTGTTACATTAATTTCTCTGCTAATTTTTATAAAGAATATTAATACCTTTATGTATTGGTATTGGAATTGTTTTGTGTTTCCGTTTTCATTGAAATGTTTAATTAGATGTCTAATCCCAAATTTTACCACATCAAAAAACAAAGAGCCGGGCATGGTGGCGCATGCCTGTAATCCCAGCACTCGGGAGGCTGAGGCAGGAGGATCGGTGTGAGTTCGAGACCAGCCTGGGCTACAAAACTGAGCTCAAGGCCAGCCTGAACTGCACAGCGAGACCCTGTCTCAAAAAAAAAAAACAAAGAAAAGAAAATTTTAACTATTTCTGTTGATGTATTTATTTTCAGAGACTGTCTCATACAGATTTAAAAAAATTTCTCAGGCAGCATTGATAATCTTGATGGTCTGATTTGAGTAATCAATTTGCAGGATGTAAGAGATTGGTAAAGTTATTCGTTTCAAGAACTTTTTTTAATGTTAGCAGGCAGCTTGATTCACTTTTCTCAAATTTGTGTGTGAAATCTTGACCTTTGTGTCTACATTAATTGGTAACTCAAATGGAGGGGCTGATGCTGAATTATAGTCACATTATTTATCAGACTTCAGCTCAACACACATACCATCTGATTGATCTATATGATACACAGTGTTAGAAGAAGGTCTGTCCTGTCACCTGCTCCTACTGTGGTAGTTTTGATGGAGTTGAAGGTTATTGCTGTCCTGAGCAACTGGATACAGGTTGTAGAAGTGCATCCCTGTTAGCCGCACAACCTGACGTGTGTGTGTGTGTGTGTGTGTGTGTGTGTGTGTGTGTGCATATGGATGCATATGCATACATGCATCATATGTCACTCTTTGTCCTTACAGTTGGAAGATAGAGACCAATACAGGGACTTAACTAATTGGCTCATTCTTGTCTTTCCATCATTTGCTTTCAAACTGATTTGATAGACTAGATCAATGGTATTAGACTTAAGGTACTGTAGGGAACACTCTTTACTTGATCTCATAAAGCAAGCAGATATTTCATGGGCTAGAAAAATATCAAGGCCTCTTGTTTTTTTGTAAAGAAAAATGTCTTATCAGACATAATAGTTTAACCTCTGACCTTGCTAATGATTTTGGACCAGGAAACTAAGACCTTATTAAAGCATTTGCTGGTGGATTTGTGACTTGGGATTATGATGAAACTTGTTTGTGTGATCCTGCTTTTTGTGAAGTTTTTATTTTTCTTGGTCACTTGAGTTTAGTCTTACTCTCTTTAAGGAAAGTCGGGATAGCTACTAAAGTGTGCATTTGCTGCACTGATTCCTTCTTTTTTTTTAGGGGGGAGTGCAAGAGATGTTAGGACATATAGGTTCACTTTCCAGGGTTGGTTGATAGCCATTCCGCGTGTGAATGGTGCCCTCGTTATGTTGATGGTCACCAGCCTTGCTATGGATGACACCTTACACAGTAACTTGGTGAATTTCTTCCTGATAGTTGGTGAAGCAGCAAAGCACTTTATGGGAAAGAAGCAAACATTTGATTTTGCCTTGCCTTCAGCACGGTTTATACATCCTGTAGGAATAATAAAAAGAGACTAAAGGGAAAAAGAGGCTGGTTTGGAAAGCTCCCTGGCGTGCAAGGCAGGCAGGTGGAAGACAGGTCCTGGCACTGTCCCAGTTTGTGGTTCTGAGAGGATTGGGAGCTCAGTGTCTTTTTGTTTATAAAAGAGCACAAGATTACAGTAGTTCCAAGACATTTTTTAAGTTTTAAAAGTATAAGAAGAGCCTTGTCATTATTGAATACTGTGCAGTAGCCTATTACTGAAAGTATTTGCTCAGTGGCATTTAGACATAGGATTTGGCAATAAAGCAAACAAGATTCTGGCCTGCCCTTTTGGGACAAATGATAAATAAAAGAGCAGATAACTACATATGATAGCAATTGTTAAAGGGAAATAGACTATGAATAGTAAAATAATAGCGGGAGTAAAAAATGGCTACATTAGATTGGGTGGAGAGGCCAGGCCTCTCTGAAGAGCCTTGAGATGGAATTGGGAACAGAAAACTGGACAGTGTTTGGAGAGAGGTAACAGTAGGTACAAAGATCATTTGTATAGCATCATTAATTAAATGTTATGGTTAAATGTTGATAGTAGCTATAAAATGTACAGGTTCCAGGTTTTAAAGACATTCTGCTAAGATCTAGCTCATCCTAGGTTGCCCTGCCTAAACTTTGAGTTAGTACAGACATGATTACCATGTTCAGACCTGGAAGCAATTTTGAATACAAAGTAAATCCAGTAGCACTCCCATCATGTGCTTTATCTCTGTGTTTTGTTTTCTTAGTTTATTTCAGTGACATAAATGTGTAAGTTACTTGTATGCACAACAGAGATAGAAATGTAAAAGACTGAAGTACTTAGCACAGTGACTGGCAAAATTTTCTACATAGCTTCACAGGTTGGAGAGGCAGACAGGTTTGAGAACCATGTAGGTAGCAATAGTAAAAAGCTCAGGGGGCCCGGCAGGATGGCTCAGTGGTCCAAAGTCCTGCTTAGGGACTGCAGTTTGATCCCTGGCACCACGTGCTGAGCCAGCCCTGCCCTCAGGGCAGGCTGAGCCAGCCATAAAAATAAATAAATAAACAAACAAAAGTTCTTTTTTTAAAAAAAGATAGTAAGCTCAAACTATTTTTTCAGCTTTATCCTAGAAATAAAAGTTCATATCTTGTACCTAGATATAATTATCTTGCTTGCTGTTAAAATGCATTTTTCTAAGTATCTGCGGTGTTTGTTCATTGTCTCAGTGTGCACCATTACTCTGTGGAGAGAATCTGCAAAGGAGAATCTATTACTATCGTGTCTGATGATGCTCTTCTGATGTCTTCAGTTTTTCATCCTGTACCAGGGAATAAGAGGCCTTGTCTGCAGTGAGGTGCAAGGAAAGCAGGGCCCTCTGCTGCCTGCTGTGATCTCAGCGGCCCCTGCTCCTGCTGCACGAACTCCTCACAGGAGACAACCGTCTCTGCCACCCCTTCTGCACTGGGGTTGGGACAGTGAGGCAGGATGCCTGGAAGGCAGACATGGGCAGAAAGCTTGCTGTCTCTAGAGATGCATGTGGTGCTGTGCACTGTGCAGGAAGTCATTGTGTAGGGATAAAGGGCTGTTAGGATGTCTTCACTGGAGCAGCCGCGTGAAGGAAAGAAGGAGGGCTGGGAAGACGCTGCACGTGCTGGAGCTGCGCATCACCAGAGAAACGTGTTTATTTGTAGCACAGGTTCAATCCAGGATCACAAAATGTTTAGAAGTTTCCATTCCTCATGTTATAATATATATAATCTGTAATATATATACATATATATATATTCTTTTTTATAGTATGATTACCTTGATTACCTAGATCATAGATCCTTCCAAAACAGAATTATTGAGAATACTAGCCAGAAAGTTAGCTTTGCTTATTGATCACTTAATGAAAATGTATATAAAATATACTAATATTTAATGTACCTAGATGATATATCAATACATATACTCTATTATTTTTCTTTTGTATGCTATATGTCCAACTCCAGTATATTATGCATGCTAGACAATGGCTATATCCTCTGCCCTAAAATCTTAATTTTTAGTAGCAACTCAGAGGTTTCAAGTTAAAATTAGATCCAGGCCCACTTGTCGCTAGTCGTTGTTGCAGGGCATTCAGGTTACCTAGGTATATAATTTATGCAGACATTCAAGCCAATAAGATTTGCATTGTTTTAATTTTATCAGCTAATGAACTCAATAACCTGGTCAAATGTTGACTCTGTTTTGCCTTTTGCAGAAGTTTAATCTATACCTTACAAAGAAAGAGTGTGATAGAAAGGATAATTTATTCAAGGCCCTCCTGTGATTTCATTTTAAAGAACGATCAATTTCCCTCTGGGTCTTTGAGAATAGTGATTGTCACATACAGGAGACAGCTGTGTCTCTCCTTTTCCTGTAGTAATTTTGAAAGTAGGTCATCTCTCCTTCAGTCTTTCTTTTCTTGCAATATTGACATTGCTAGTGGCCATTTTAACACTTCATATGTTTCAAAGAAGCTAGAGAGGATGAATATCACATCTTTTTAGAAATTCTTCTGTCATTTCTTTAGAAATCTTGTTCCATAACAGTGAAGTTATACATAAAGGCTTACTACATTTGGGGAAAAGTAGTCCTTTCCCCCAGTAGCTTTGGTAGGCTGTGTTTTCTTTATGTGGTAATACAGTGTTATCTATTCTGTACAATAATGTATGTTCTTTACTAGATGAATTTGAAGTAGGTAGTTAGAAATTGTCTCTTGGCAAGATGACCTGCAGTTTTCTAAATATTATCAAAGAAAGTGTATTTACTGTTAATATCTTAGAGGCTGCAAAATTCCAATAGCTGTCAAAATGTAAGGCTGTTTATGTGCCTCACATGGTAGATTAAAGCAGAAGGTCAAGCAGGAAACTTTTACTTTCCATTTTGTGTGAACAGGCAGTAAGCTGAGACTTAAAACAATGTACAACTCCATTGAATTTGTAATAAAACTTACTGCCTTAGCCACAGTGACTTACTTTAAAAAACTATTTCATTCCGTATTTTTAAGTAAAGGTGGTGATCAGATTGCCAAGTCCCAAAGGGCCTTTAAAACCTTAAGCAGAACTGGAATAGGGCTTGAAGTTTAAGTGCCTTGTACTCTTGTACCGTGGGAAGAAAGAGCAGTGGAGATTTTCTACTCAGCATACTCATGGGAGAAACAGTTTTCAGATTCTTTGCAGGTAGCCTTTTAAGCTTTTCTAGACTGGTGCTGAAAATTCAGATTATCTTAGGAAGTAGTTAGGTACTTCAAGATCATGCATTTTCTTTTTCTTGCTAAGATGTACTTAAAACCTTATCACATAAGAGTATCCATACTGAAAGAACTTTGAATCAGACTTCTTTCCAATGCATTGTGAGATTCATGCTGATTTTTAATGCTGTTTTTAATACAGTTAAATGGAGGAGAGAAAAATCTCTAGAAGGTAAGGTAGACATTTTAGAAAGAATGTATAATTCCTCACTTGTCGTTTTGGCATAGCTCATTTCCAGCTGAACATTATTTATTTATTTATTTATTTTTTATTTATGTCTGGCTCAGCCCGCCCTGAGGGCAGGGCTGGCGCAGCATGTGGTGCCGGGGATCGAACCGTGGTCCCTGCAGCCGCCTGCAGGTGCTTTAGACCACTAAGCCATCTCGCCAGGCCCCTCCAGCTGAACATTAAATACAGTATTTAGTACAGATAATAGTCTACTTTGAAAATAAGCAACTTTTCTGACCTCCTGGGCCAACCTATGGCACCTGTGTTACTTGTTTTTCTTTTAAGACAATAGAGCTTAATATATGAGTTATTCTTTCTAAACTAACACCTCATTATTCAGGTATAACTGCAGTGTTATCACTTGGCAATAAGTGGCTGGGTTTTGTGTTGTATTTGGGACACTCCAAAATGTTCACCATCTCTTCCTAGGAGAGGCACGGTGTAGTGCAATGGGACGGTTCCATTGATGTGCTCTGTAATCAGAGTATGGATGGCATGTCCTGTGTGATTTGAAGAAACTTGCCTGTTTTCAAACATCAGAGCATTTAAAATGTTTCTCAAAAATCAAATGACTCATTTTTGTCTTTTTTCATTTAAATTGGATTTGTATTGGGGAGATAGAGTGGTCAAATGCCATTAATTTTCCTGTTGCCGCTTTTTCTGGGTACTCAACTCTTCGATTCTCAGTTCGAATCCTATCGCAAACCTCATATAGGTGCGTGTTTCAGTTCACTTGCTTAGCACCCATCCTTGTGTGATGGTAAGATGGTGTAGCTTTCAGTACAGAGGTGTATACTTGCCAAGTAGAATGAGGAGATTGTTGGGTTTGTACAGCTAGAGGTAGCTGGATATGTGTCACATTTACAGTGCATCCTTTTCTTTTTGAAGTTTTCAAAGTATTTCCTTGAAGATGACACCCAGTGCATATCTCTTAGAATAAAATAAAATAAACATTTACTATTCGTACCTGAGTGGTAACTAGTGTGGCAGTGTTAGGAACAGTGGCTGTTTATAGCATATTTCTCTAAATGTTATACAGATATCTCCCCTCCCCCCCCTTTTTAATGATTTGGTGCCAAGTCTCACTATGCAGATCAAACCTGGTAGTGATCTTCCTGTTTTCAGCCTCCTCAGCACTGGGATTACAGGTGTGTGCTACCATGCTGGGTCTCCCTGGGCTCAGCCTGCCTGGGGTGGGGCTGGCAAGGCCTGTCCTCCCTGAGCTTGCCTAAGCAGGGACATAGTCAGCTGAGCTATCTCGTAGGTCCTCTTTCCCAGCCTTCAAGCTCCAAGATTGGACTTTGTCCTGGGCTTGTGGGTGTGGGAAGGCACAGAGGTGTGTCTGAGGAAACTTCTTGCCTTCCTGGCTCCTCCCCCTCCACCAGCCAGCTTTTGACTCTCTGCTAGAATCTCCTGCTTCTTGGTACCCACCCCCCATCAATATCAACACTGAATAAAAAAGGGAACTAGGGCCGAGGAGCGCAAAACTGTCCCCCCCATTTCTTGACTACCGACTTTTTCTAAATGGAAAAAAAAGTATAGCATAGATAATAGTGAAGAGAAACGGCAAAACCCTTCACAGTCAGATGACAAGAAAATCTAATTCACTTGCTTCCACCTGGAGGATGTAGTGTGTTTTCCATCTGTTTCCTTGTCTACTTTTTCCGGTATTATGTGGGTGAGGTATCTGACACTTATGCATTCTCTGTCTAGGTACCAGTATCTTTGCTCTTCTGCTTATTTTTGTGATCTTTCCATCTTGTTTCCCAGTAACTTCCAGAGTTTTCTTTTTTTTAAAATTTATTTTTATTTTTTTTTTCTTGTTTCAGAACTTTTGTTTGTTTGTTTGTTTATTTATTTATTTATTATTTATTTATTTTTTGTCTTTTTGAGACAGGGTCTCACTATGCAGTTCAGGCTGGCCTTGAGCTCACTTTTGTAGCCCAGGCTGGTCTTGAACTCACACCGATCCTCCTGCCTCAGCCTCCCGAGTGCTGGGACTACAGGCATGAGCCACCATGCCCGGCCCTGTTTATTTATTTTTATGGCCAGCTCAGCCTGCCCTGAGGGCAGGACTGGCGCAGCATGTGGTGCCAGGGATTGAACCGTGGTCCCTGCAGCTGCCTAAGCTTTCCTAAGCAGGTGTTTTGGACCACTGAGCCATCCTGCTGGGCCCCAGAGTTTTCATCTCAGTTCATGGACAAGATCACGTCCCCTTTCTCTTCAGAAACATATTCCTTAGCTTGTCAATACTTTCTTTCCCATCAGCTCTGACTTTCCAGATTTATTTTATCAGATCCTAGGCTCCATTTTCAGGCCTAGAGAGAGAAATACTGGCCCAGTTCCTTGTGATTCTCTGCAAGTAGGAGGGGAATGAGTCGGATCTGAGATGAAGCTGTATACATCACAAGGTGGTACAGAGTCCCCAGGCTTCTCTGTTGTGTGGACATGGAACCCTGCACAATAGAAGTGGTTATTATAACTATTGTAATTCACAGGAAGAAATTATGTTGAATTTGAGAAATTTCCCAGTTTCCTCTGTGCTTAGAAAGTCTTTTGATGCTATTCTTCATTAGCAAATTTAGTATGATTCATTCTTTAGGTTTCCTTTACACATTTTTAAATTTCTCTTTTAAAGGCTAAAATAGAGCTTAAGCTTTTTTTTTTTTTTTTTTTTTTTTTTTTTTTTTTTTTTTTTTTTTTTTTT